>OZ018312.1:2204408-2209408 GCA_963969455.1 Arge pagana | reverse complement strand
CCATATTTTTTGCGAATCACATCAATTCCATGATCACTAATTTTTCCAACGATTATTTTCAGTTCTCTACCCCGACGAATTCGCGCTCGCCGATACGGAAGCGTTGGTAAAGCACGAGATCGCGTAATTTTCCCGGATTCCCGTTCTTCGAATAATTTCGGATGATAGATGAGTGCTTTTGCACAGCGTGTATAGAATTTCCACAAGAAGATGACGCCAAGCCTATTTCGACTCGCGATACGGGTATAAAAAAAAAAGACTAAAAAATTGAACGCAACATCGGACTCCCGGCGCGCAACCGACGCGGATGACCTTTGGCCCGATAAGATCTAGCACTGTACGAAACTCAACGGAGAGAATGAATCGAGTTATCTCGGGGCACACAATCGTCGATCCTCGCGGCACACTATCGTTACGAGGGTATCCAGACACACCCGACCGGGCCGAAAATAATTGTTCGGAAGGAAGGAAGTCGGTGAACGATGACAACTACCGCGGGATAAAACGATTCCAGCAGCCCTGTGGCTGGTATGTGTGTACGTACCGTGCACGGGACAGAGTGGAGCGGCGTCTGTGGCGAAAAGCGTCGCGACGTCGAATATATGCTCTCGTTCGCACGCCCACGCACCCGATCGCGACGGGGCCACCCCGACAGGAACGAAAAAGGCGCGCATCTCGGGCCTCGGTTAGCTCTCCGAACTAGGCGGGTTGCAGGGGCATGCACGGTACGAAACGTCGCGTCTCGTCGCCTCGTGCCTGACGTAGTTTACTTAGCTTCGAACATTACGAATTCGAGCCGATCCTCGCCAAATTCGCCTCGATCCTCGAACCGTGGACTCTTTTACCAACAAACGTGCAGCACCCTTCGCCTGCAGGGCAGAGAACAATCCTCCCGGAAAGAGAGACAGATTACTCGCATTTGTCTCCTCTCGTCTGAAATTCGCCATTCGTCGCGTGCTGCTCTTTCTCTGTTTGCCCAGATTTTCCCATAGGAATCATCGATGTTCCACGCGTGTATTAGAAAAGTTTTCTACAGCGTCAACGGACCTTCGAATACGATCGGTATTATATTTCACCCGACAATGGGATTTATCATACTTCGCTTCGTACTGCTGAAATGACATCCGCTAGCGTGACGAAACTTCGTGATATATTTTATACGCCACATTTTATTAGTAGTAATTTAGAAATTTTTTGGCACATCAAACGGATACTTTCGGGTGTATAGGATTTTACCGGGATCGACTCTCCGAGACGTCGTCCAGCCCGATATAGATTCCGATTTCGATCAACAATGTTGTACTATTTTATTTCACTCGACTGATATTCCCCGGCGACCGCGTGCAGTGTAACGAGCTTATTTTCCAAGGAAATATCTAAAAATTCGCAAGCTTTCAGTCATAGAATCCGTATCGAACAACGGCACGTACAGAATTCCAGTGAAACGTTCCTTGCTCGTGGCTATTTCGAATTTTAATCCGTCGATTCGATATCTCGTGCCACAGGCACGTCTCTCCAGGGAGCTTTGACGCGAGTTCATCATACCTCATCGTTCACTGAACACCGATGAAATGAAAAAGCAATCGTAGTTCGTATTCCGGGTAGCAATGCGTATTCCTCTTGTTGTATTCCTCCTATCCGTGTACGTAAGAATGTATAGAACGATCGTTTTACCGTACACGCTAGCAAAATATCCATCAAGTTTGACAAAAAAATTCGCATTAACGATTTTTTTAACACAAAATTAGCGTTATTTCAACACACTCCGCGTGTAGTAATGAAATAACGGCTTTGCGTTAAAAGTAACGCAAACCAACGAGTAACAATTGAGTAACATTTAAAAAGTGTTACTGTAGTATCGAATAACATATTCGCGTGCTGAAAAATCGACTGTGAGAACAACACTGATCGACACGGTAGAATGTTAAGTATTCTACACACACATTTGTACACTTTACGCAATGATGGGAATTTTTTTACCGTGTACCTATAACCAACCTGAACTTTCCTTCGAATAGTGGTAATAATGGTTAACTATCATATAATCGACGAGAAAACGGAGCTGACGCGTGCGATGAACTTCGTCGATGACCTAACTCAATGATACTTGTTTATTGATGCGAGAGTGCCTCGCATCGCAATGGACGACTTAGCCTACATAATCTCATGGTTTTTAAGCAGCTTCATAGAACAGCCAGTTTTCACCATTTCCAGCCATCCAACCAACTCTTAACCCTAAACCATCCGTCGCTCGCGATTTCGTTACGTGAGTTTTTGGAACATCGTGAAATTTTTAAATCTCGGTAAGAAATAGGGGGGAAAATGTGAATATTTGGATAAAGATCCGCCGCCTGGAATTGGTGGTATCGGAAAAGTTGAAAATTGGAAAATTCGAATAAACATCCGTAGTCTGGAAATCCTCATAGACGTTGTAGAAATATATTTTTGGGCTGCCAAAGTCAATTGTGGGTGCCGTCGTCGCAGGGGCGGTGTACCTCGAAAATACAAGGACGTCGCGTTGGCTGAGGAAATTTCTTGAGCAAACGGCAATCCTGCAATGGAAACGAAAGGTAGGCGCGCTGCGGCGTTATAAATATCATTCTCATATGCTATCTTTAATGGCGCGATATTCTTAGCATTTGTGACGAAAAGGTATACGCGCGTGTGTTATTGGATCCTATACTTGAAAATATTACTCACGATCCTGCCTACCCATCTTAAGAACAAATTTACACTCGGATTGCAAAATCATGATTCCACGAGCCTATATGCTTCGATCGGTAAGTTTCACCCCGATCGCGCGACCATCCACGTCGCGCCAATTCTTGGAATTGCGTTTATTGTTACGCCATCGGTTACATATATTTCAGCTATGTGTTCGATACGCAGTAATACTCTTCGGACAATTTTCAGTCCATCTCGCGCGATACGCGTATTTTCGAAATGTTTTTGTAGCGCCTCGTGGGCGTGAAGTTTTGCGCTTACGATGATTGTACCGCAAGGTTCATGAAAACTGGGATTTAACGGTAAACAGTAAAAAAAAAATTAGGGCCAATGTGACCAAAAAATTGTGTTAACGACTTTTTTAACACAAAATTAGTGTTATTTCAACACACTCGGTGTGTAGTGATAAAGTCACGCAGCTCTGTATTAAAAATAACGCGAACCAATGTCAAAGTAATATTCAAAGTGTTACTTTAGTATCAAATAACATTTTAGGTTGTTTAAAAATGGACCAACGATCGTGTTGAATCAACACAGTAAAATGTTACATGTTCTACACACAAATTTTTACTCGCGAGTAGTGATTTCTCGCAGGAAATCCTTCATGGTAGCTACAATATTCGAGGAAGGTTTATTACGGAGATGAGCTTAATAATAATAATGACAATATTTATTTGACGTCCTCTTGGACGCATCACCTGTGCAGGGTAACTTTATTACAGTGGAGATGACTTTTGCTTCGGCATCTTTGGCACGTACGAATTTCGAATCCCATCTATTCGGAATGGATTACATTCCTTGATGGGTTTCTTCATGACCGACCAGTGCACGTCGTTGAGAATGCATACATTTGGCTTCGTTTAATTATAAACAGTGGTAAACGGTATCTCAATGGTCATGTAAATCCTATATCTTCGATGTTATTACCACCCAATTGCCAATAGGTAGATACATAATGAGAGCGGGACTTCGTTATCCATTAAGTTTTTAAGCCTCTCATTTTTTTAATTTGAGATTTATTCGAGGCGGTTGAAACGCTGAAGAACGACTAGCCATTCTGCACGTGACGAGGTTCCGATAAAAAGCTTCGGGATCGTTACCCGATAAAGTCTAAATTAATTGCTCGTTGATCCTATAGCCGGAATAATTTTCACACCACTGTTATTTCCTCCGTTGTCTTCGGTAGCAGACACCATGCGCTCTCCACACGTTGCTTGCACACAGCAAACGCCATTCATTTCTACGCAAAAGTACTTAATATTTCCGGAGACGATGCTTCCACGCGCGATGGTGTCTCTTCTTCGTCCTTTACGAATTTTCCGCCCATTCGAATCAACGAATCGCAGTACCTACCTCTACGTTACGTTAGTAACGGGGATAACTGACGAAACGAGAGAAATAATTGGATGTGAAGTCGAGCCGAGTAGGTAGGTATCTCGCGTCTGTCGAGCTTGCGACTCTGCGTGGTAAGAATTCGATTATCTAGCCATAGGGAACCGCGATTTCGCGTTGGAATCATTTTTAAACGACGCAGCACGCGTAAATCGTGCACCCCTCCGACGATGCTGTCCTCTTCGCTCGACAATGCCTGGTACTCGTACGTACTCGGCGGGTACTCCGCCGAAACTCCGAGGGATGTTCGAGAGCAGGAACAGGCCATAAAAGGCATTCGGCCTCCGCGGTGGGTGCAATGTTTTGAGGTTACGTGTCCGCTCTCGGAATAGCTCGGTCGGAGACGTTCGGAGCTTGCACGCTCGCGACGCCCGCCGCAAGCGTTTACCCCACCCGCCCTGCCGTCTGCCCCCCGTTCAACGAGCCAGAGCGAGCGACCGAGCCAAGACAGCTGTCGTGATAAGCGATAATGTCTCGAGCTTCGAAAGCATCGACTCCCGCGAAAATCCCGTCCGGGAACCGTCGACCATTTATGGCCCGTCGAAGCGAACGATCCAGAAGAAGATCGGACGCGGGGAAGCTCGTTCTCGGTGGCGGCCCGTCGCCGAGCTTTCCCATCGCCTGCGCGGGGATCGTTTCTACGTTCCATAGCTACCAATTTTCCTCTGCCCCAGCATCGCCGGATGCCATACAGAAGGTATATTTGGGTCGTGATGTGCGAGTTTATTCGCGTTCCTCGCTCTACGATCTAGATAGATCCTCCTCCCGTGCGCGTTACCAAATTTGGCGGGTAGGTCCGGGCGCCGATAATTGCGGGGATGAGGAGGGGGATAGGATTTCGAAACGATGTACGGTGATGTATTTTTGGGAACGCTGGCGCGCGC
>OZ018312.1:2026908-2201908 GCA_963969455.1 Arge pagana | reverse complement strand
CGCCCAATACCACGACTCAATCCACGAAAACCGTCTACCGTTGATTTATCGTTCGCGTTCTCCCCCTTCGCCTCAATTCGCAACTATTCCGATTCCCCCAACAGTGTCAACTACGTACTCGGAGACGTATCAACTCCATACATTTCAATCGCGTCTCGCGTTCCCGGATCTACCCGTAACCGATATTGATATCTCCGCAACTCTCGCGTCGTCGAGATCGTTGATCCATCGTTTCGTCATCCCGGACAGTACAAAAGTCCCCGAACAATATCTCCAAGAAGTCTCATCGAGCTCGCCCTCTGAGCGCACCTCGACGAGACTTCTCCCGCGACATCACTCGTAACTTTTGTTTCCTCTGGCATTCAGGCACCGCCTGTCTACGTCCAACTACGAAGACCGATCGATCAACGCGCCCAACAATCGTCACCCCGATAAAACCCCGTTCTTACATCCTACTGAGATTATCGTGCGAAGATACGACGAAGTAATAATGGAAAAATGGAAATTAAAAAAAAAGCAGTCACAAGAACTTGACACTCGCGTAAATCGTCGCCTCGTATGCCACACCAAAAATGTAACGAAACGAAAAATTAGTCGGAAAACACTGTTCGCGACAATGGCACCTATATCCCGTTCGATATCCACAGAGTCGAACAGTTCGGAACAATTCGGCCAAGTCTCTGTCCTCGACGACGACGATGATGATAGGTAGGTACTAACCGTCGGGGTTGGTAGTGAATCGGCGGGCGGCTGCGGAGCGGCTGAGGACTGGAAGCGTCGCGACGCCAGATATAACGTCCGCTCTCGTCTCGACGCTACCCAACATGGGCACGGAGATGCTTCAGGGTTGGCCAACGTGACTGCCCACGCACCGGCTCACGCCCGCGCCTCTCGAAAGCTCGGCAAAGCTCTAAGGAACGACAGTCCCGCGGCACTTTCGGGGTAACCCGTCGTCTTGGACAGCCCCGAATAGACGGGAACAACGCGCCGCGCGCCTCGTCCCGGGTTACCCCGGCCATCTCAGGCGCTGTGCGAAGAGGTCCGGGGCTTGGAAATTCCAAACAAACGCTTTCGCTCGGAACGCGCGTTTCGGGGGAAGCGTTACCACCTAATTTGGCCTGGTTATACGGGCCTCGGGGTGGTTCATCGCAGTCACCATCCTCGTACGTTAGGGGTGGTTTTTAGGGGATGGTTTCTACGAAGACGCGCCGCGACTCGGCTCTCGATGAGCTTTCGTTGGCTGGGGTTGAGAAAAATGTTTTGTTCTTTCGCGATTCCGTACAGATTTCCACCTGGGGTAATCGTAAAGCTTAAGCCTTACTTGGACGAGGTATCGTGGCTGATCCGACATGGCGAGACGCTTCATTTCCTGTATTTCGCACATGCTACTGGAATAATCCCGAGTAGGCGAGTACAATTTCGACAACGAGCGGATCAATAATCGATATATGGAGATCGTAAATCTGAAACGGGGAAAGTGACAGGATCATTGAATTTTTCGCATCGAATCGCGCAGAAGAGTGTAAATCACTCGCAGAGTATATAAAAGCTCGTGAACGTCGTCATTTGACAGTGTCTTGACAGTTGATTGTTATCGTATGGTTCTCGAGGTTTAAAGATATGTATAGTTGCCTTTGAGTTCCAGAAAAAACGCGCAACGAAACTAGGTCTTGCCGCGTGCTACGCGTTGAACAAATTCGGTTCATCGCTGTTATCCGTGTTACGTTATTATTCGCAACACGCTCGGCCTTCCGCGTATGCTATTGCGATGTAAATGTATAGACGTGTTGCAATATAAATGTATAGACCGTTGAGATATATCTGAAGCATTGAATTTGACCGGCAACCGCAGTGGCGGCATCTGAAAGAGATTCCGCGCGTCCTGATACCGACAATCTAGATGGAATTTTCTCGTTACACTGGCGGCCGACATACCGATCACCCGACGCTTTTTAACGGCTTTTCAAAATATCATCCAAATGTTCACTCGACAACGGTAATCTAGTGCCGAAATTCGACTTCGAACATTCCGATGTCATGATTATTGACAGCATTATCGTGATTCGTATTCATTGTTTTTTCTGCGCGTTGCAGCTCGCGGCAGAATATTTCCAGTTCCGATGCATCCGTGGAACCCGGATTTGCGCCAGTCTCGTGGAATCTCCCTCACATTTCATGGATCAGAAGTTTTCAACGTGAATAATAATATTAGCATATAGATAGTGAGAGAGAGAGAGAGAGAGAGAGAGAGCGAGTTGCTCGGAGCGTTGGACGTGCCGTGCAGAGAATTGGCCTACCTGCATACCTCCCAACTCGTTTACACCAATCCCATCCCCTCCGTTCTCGAATAGCGAAATAACTAAACGGCTAAAAAGCTAAAGAAATAAATAGCTAAAATACCTAAATAGCTAAAGCAGATCTGTCTTGACTCGGGAACTCTATCCTGACTGAATTTTCATCTCAGTTTCGAGTACTCGTATATACTTGTCGAGTACTCGTCACAATTTTCCCGACACTGTTATCGATTTCAAGGCTTCCGAACAATACGAAAAGTCTTGCCCGTTATTACAACGAGCATTTGGAATGTTTTTTTCGTCCAACGATGGCATTTGACTTGTTTTGATAGGATATCCGCGGACATTTGGAGCCCTCATACGTGCCGAGAATTTCGTTAGTGCTTCATTTTTTGGAGACAATCTCGTGGAGGGAATCCATTCGTTTATTTTAGATGAAACGATCGAAGTCACGTTACCTAACTTTGCTGAACATTGCCAAATGTAACGTCGAGAACTCGAGACATCGACACTCGAGCGGATTCATCGACCCGTTTCCCCTCGTTTCATATAATTTCAATTTTTTTTACACCTTCCACGAATTCTAATTGTTTCTTTACAATTGCAGTGCTGGTAGAATATATTTTTCCACCATCGCAATCGTTTGTGTTAGTTTTTCGCGAATGATAGCTCCGACTTCAGATATTTATTTTCAAGAATGGTTCCCAGAAAATCACAAATTATTTCGATCTACCTTCTATGCGTAATAAGTCTCGAGGAATAAACTCACCGAGGCTATAACGGAAATGTTTTCGACGCTAAACGACCCCATGTCTAATTGCGATCCCGCAGAGCGGAGATTTTTCAAAATATTTCAAATGTTTGTCGAATAGCTGCTCGCAGCGTAGAAAAAATTGGCACGGTTGCTAATGAGTCAGCGTGGTTAGCAGCACCTTGAAACATGTTCCATCGCGGATGGCTTAGAAACCTTCCGACAATATTTTCTTGAAAATCTGTCTAAAGAGTTTCAAAACATTTCAAGCAATTATCAGGCTAAATCAGTCGAAAAGATAGGAGGATCTCGACGAGAATCGTTTTTTCGGAGCGTCGAAAGCTGATAACTTGTTCCGTGGCATACGACCGCAAGCTCACGCCTCCCAAGGTCAGCTCTGTTGACGCGTCAGTATACATCTGATTGTTCGTGCGTTTTTCCGATTGCGCTCTCGCGTTCCACGCGTACGATCCAGCGATGATCAGCGTCGTTGGACGTACGTAAGAAAACATCGACGCGTTTGCTTGCGCGATTCCTCCAACGGCCACGACATCGGCGACTCGAGAAAGCGTTCGTGCGCGGATCTTACGTAATCTTCATTTTACCAACGTCGTAGAATAAGTAGACCTATTTTGAAATATTTTTGCCACCGCGCGTGTCCTGCTGCCACGACGACTCGGAATCCGAAGAGGTGGCCGCGCGAGAAAACAAAACGGCAAGACGCGACGCTGGCTTCAAGGTGACAGGCAAACCAGTTTGACAGGGGACAAATTTGACTCTCACCCTCGCGTGTCTTTTGCCTACGGATGCTCGGTTGTGTACCGTTTCCACCGTACGCGAGCGGTGAGCGACACACGCGGACAGATGCGGCGAACGACGCGCGCGAACGCTGGTAAACGCTCGAGTAGACGTGACATTGGGAAAAGATCACGAGGACCAGAGCGAACAACGGAGCGGAAAATTTGCAGTTGCGAAGATTCGGACCGTTGCAGTCCTATCACGAGTCCGCGCGGGTACAGCGAGGTGGGACAAGCATCGCGAAGGGGCAGGCGGCCGAGCGATACGGACAGAGTCAGTATATAGGAAACCGGTCGGCTGGTCAGCCGACGCCGAGAACCGAGAGTCGAGGAATAATACCGAACGAAAGTACGAAGGCATTACGGTTGTTGGCCGTTCAGTCGTGACCAAATCGCCCGTCTCTCGATATCACGCGGGAGAAACCGGCGACCGAACATTGCTGCGAGACCATGCTGCGCTTCTTGTGAGTACCTACGCGTAACATCTTTGTTTATGTCCAGCCGTATTACGATACGCGCGAGTACCGTCGCTACGCATTTCGGTTGATTGATTCCCATCGGACGTAACAAAGGTTCCTTTTCACTCGCGGTACGAGCATCGTTGATCGCGTAGCGCGTCTCGTTTGCCTCGCCAGCGAACGAATCGCGCTACCACTGTCTCTTCGACAACGCGTCGGAGTTGTTTCAACCGTCCGAATATTTTTTACGCCGGTAACCGACGAGCAAAAGAACCGGAATCGAAGATCTTGAGACTGAGAGCAAGTGCGAGATAGATTCGCGATTGATTGCCAGTCGCGTTCCCTGCGAAGCTGATGGAACTTTCGAATTCGCTCGGATACATTGGTAGACGGTTGATTCTCTTTTCTCGTAAAATTCACGCGACACTCCTCGAGTCCGTGACGGTTTTACTACTACGTTCGCGATCTTTGAAATTATATACGTCGACGTGGGGTGACGTCGAATCAATAGTAGAGTTATGTATATTTGCCTTTCGTATTATTTGTTCTTCGGAGTTTGGACAGTATCTCGTTCGAGGTGTGTAGGTATCGGGGAAATACTGTCCGACTTTAATTCGTGTTGACCTGATGCGCGTAGATTGCGCAGCTGAATAAGCGAAGCTTAATGCTTGTATAACATCAGCGTACGACTCGCCAACGATTAAAGATGTATTTTCACGATGGCGAGTACATCGAAACGTCTCTTCGTCGAATGGCAAATAACGGGAAACTATTTTAGGTATCCGATAAATTGTGGAAGAATGATATCTCGAGGGTAAATGTAAATCAGGGTGATAAGCAGCTGGCGAAAACAGCTTTACATCGTTATCGCGTAACGACCAATTAGCCCTCAAATTAGTTCTTAGTTTTCGAGTGATTCTACTTGTTTCACGTTCAACGAACGATGGCCGACCTCTGTCGATTAACGGCATTATAATTTCTTCGTATCGCAGCTTTTCTTCGTATTCCTAATCCCCACCGAATTATATGTGACTAATCACAAAGCCATTCTCCTCGGTCTGAATTTGCCTGGGTTGGAAAAATTTCTCTCACGGCGTGACCCGGCCTTCAGCTTTTAATCGTTACTCCAACTGCCCGTTGTGTAACGTTGCTGCAAAGTTCTGCCCACCCCGTATCGGCGTATAAACGGGAAGTGGAATAATCTATCTTCGATAATGCAGGAAGCTATCACGAATGCCGGTTGGATACCGTTTATGTTTATCTCCGATTATGTTTCATTGTGGTCACGTGCTAATTTCAAGGTCGCCACGGCCCTTGGTTCTCTCTACGTGCCGTCTGCCAATTCGTCTCGGAATTTTGGTGGACAACGATCAATTGTACTTCCGGAGTACGACAGTTCTTCGTTGTCGTGGGTTACGTACGTGAATTTATCTTTGCACGATGGCAATTCTTGCACGTGTTCGAAGGTTCCAGCGATTTTGCTCGTTGCAATTTATTAGCATCGAGGTGAATTTCATTTTCAGACCGTAACTTTGTACCGGTCCTTCCTATCGAGCGAGACAATACTCGACCCGTGACACGAGGTACAAATAACGCGAGGTCGATATCCGTGGAAAAAAGTTGGAAAGTCGGTCGATACGTATCTCTGGTTGCAGAATCGTGGGAGCGGTGATTTGTAGCTGCGCGCTCGCTGACACCGCAGCTTCAGCCGAGGCCAATGCTTCCTCCGATGCTTCGGAGCAGAACGCAGCGGACCTTCTCGCGAGGGCCACGAGGTTCCTCGACCAGTTGAACACCGAATACGCGGAATGGAGCCACCGAGTAGCTTTGGCCGAATGGGCTTACGAGTCGAATTTGACGGACTACAATCTTCAGGAAAAAATTCGTATCTCTCTAGCAGCGGCGACTCACAACAAACTCAAGTGGCAGGAGATCAAAGCTTTTCCCTGGCAACAGATACAAGATGCTTTCGTGAAGAGACAATTTGAGAAACACGCGCAGCTAGGCATGGCCGCCTTGCCGGACAAGGTAAATCAAATTAATCGGCACAGGTGTGCTACGATACGCACACGAGATGAACAGCGACAAGCAAGAGCATATGTAGCTTTACGAGAACAACGCGTGGCAGTATGTATCTTTGATGATTCGTATTGTACCTATAGGATTACGAGGAGTACGAGAGAACTATCAGCCAAATGACGGAAATATACAGTAAGGCTAAGATTTGCAAGTACAACGACTCCGACAAGTGCGATTTAAGACTGGAACCAGACTTGACGATGCTCATGGCAGACAGTAGAGATCCGGAGGAACTGGAGCATATTTGGGTAGAGTGGCGCAAGGCGACTGGAAAGAAGATAAAATCCCATTTTCCGAAATACGTCGAGCTCAGTAACAAGGGAGCCGTCCTGAACAACGTCTCCGATACGGCAGCCCTCTGGCTGCAAGAATACGAGAACGACAACTTCGCGCAAGACGTTGGTCGGTATACAAAAATGGAGGATGCGAGTAACACGCTAAAAACATTAAAAAAAACACATGTTCCCCAAAATTCTCTAGTTCTTTAAGCTGTGCGAAGCCTTTCATTTGATCGATTCCAGTAATCGACGAATTTCTAAGGTGAAACGTCTTTTTGTTCATCGATCCAATAGGCTTCGTCGTTGAATTATGCCAAGGAGCTCGTTCTCAAGGCTGGCCTCGCTGTTTTTTAACGAGGTATTTTTCTTCGTAGAGTCACTTTGGACTCAACTGAAGCCGTTGTATTTGGAACTGCACGCCTACGTGAGATATAAGCTGCGAGAAGTCTACGGAGAGGATGTCGTGTCGCACGATGGACCGATTCCGGCTCATCTTCTGGGAAACATGTGGGGTCAAACGTGGGGGAATATCGCAGAAATGACGATGCCTTATCCGGGGAAGAAGCAGCCTGACGTTACTGAGACCATGATCAAGCAAGGTAGCCAGCCGATGAAAATCCGAGCGCAAGTTTAAGATGGAATTGCTAAATTCGATTTTTTCCAATCAAATACGAATCTGTCGAATGTGTTATTGTTAGGTATGGTAGGGTTTTGTGATCAAGTGTACGAGATTTTGACCAGTCTTTCGCCTTTTTTCACGAAGGGTACACGGCGACGAAGGTCTTCCGTCTGGCTGACAGTTTCTTCACATCGATCAATCTTACCGCCGTACCGGACACTTTTTGGACGCGGTCCATCCTGGAGAAACCGCAGGACGGCCGAGAGCTCACTTGTCACGCGAGCGCTTGGGAATTTTACGATCGCGCGGATGTTCGTATCAAGCAGTGCACGAGGATAAACATGGAGGACTTATTCACAGCTCATCACGAAATGGGACACATCCAATACTTTATGCAGTACAAGGATCAACCGATACCGTTCAGAAACGGGGCGAATCCTGGTAAGCGATATCGATATACACGTGTATCGATCAGTCGTAGCCGAAATGTTTTTACCCATCGCATACGATATACCTACAAGGTTTTCACGAGGCTATCGGCGACACGATATCTCTGAGTGTGTCGACCCTTCAACACTTGAGGAAAATCGGTTTACTCGAAGACTTACACCAGGAGGACTCGGAAGCAGCTCTCAATAATCTGTACTTAACGGGACTCGACAAAATAGCTTTCCTTCCCTTCGGTTACATGATCGACAAGTGGCGGTGGGAGGTCTTCCGTGGAAAAATCACCCCGGATCGATACAACTGCGAATGGTAAGCGATGACATTAGATATCGGTCTACTTCGTCGACAAACGAAAGTTATAGCGGTGAAAAATGAAAAATGAAAAACTCATTATTACTCCGTGATTTTCATCGTTTTGTACGTTGCTACAGGTGGAAACTGGTAGAAGAGTTGCAAGGATTGGAACCTCCAGTAGACAGAACGGAGGAAGACTTTGACCCAGCAGCGAAATACCACGTGGTCGCGGATGTAGAGTATCTTCGGTATTTCGTCAGCTTCGTTATTCAATTTCAGTTCCACAAAGGGCTGTGCGAAGAGGCTGGACAATACGATCCTAAGAATCTTACGACGAGGAATCTTCACGATTGCGATATACATGAGAGTGCAGCGGCTGGCAATCGTCTGGGGTAAGTTCACGATCACAGTGTGAGATGATGAACAGTGCAATCGCTTTCTTGTTTGTTGGATGGTTTTTTTGTGTGCATCCGCTAACGAATGGTGTTGTAGATCCATGCTGCAGTTGGGTTCATCGAAGCCGTGGCCGGATGCGATGGAAGTGATTACGGGACAGAGAAAAATGGAAGCAAGTGGCCTCTTAGAGTACTTCAAGCCGCTCCACGAGTGGCTCACCGCGAAGAACAAAGAGACCGGGGAATACATCGGCTGGAAAGCATCTACGAAACGTGAGTACGCCACAGAGAAGGCGAATTTAGAGCCTGAGTTAACGTCCAGGCGAGCTCGTGATTATAACATGTTTCATTTGAACGGGATGATTTATTTTAGGTTGCGTCCAAACGTCGTCGGATCTGGAAAGTGATGAAGAATCGGAGGAAGAGTGAGAAATCTGTACAAGAGGAGTTTTGCGAATGATTTTTAAAAGAAAGTGAAAAATATTGAGTCTTTGTTGTAACGAGTCATGAAAATGCATGCGATGCTAACAGTCGCCACTTCAAAATCATATTCAATTATACAATGCGCGCAAAAATTAGCTTGAAATTTGTACGAATTTTTTTGAGCCCAGTCCTGTTCGCCACAGATTTATAATAGTTGTCGGAAATACCCGTAGAGCGTTGGACATGGCTTATATGTTGCGGATATCCTATTTGCTTTTCTTTGCTTTAGATTTTGTTCGCGCAGCGTTCCCTTTCCGCGGGGCTTTCGTGTCCTTTACATCTGTCGCAGCTCCCCCCTTCTTGGCAGTTGGTTTTTTGGCCTGCAACGAGAAGCAAAACATTTGTTGGCGATTCGTGTTGCGACAATCAGGTTTCGACAAATTTTGCGTTGTACGTTAGAACAATGTTAAGGCACCTTGATCATAGTGTCCGTTTTAATATCCTGATCGTCTTCGTCCGACTCGATGTCCTCGTGCTCTTCGAAATCTGCGAGACCATCGTCCAGCGAGGTCTCGACTCTCTTTTTCTTCAAAGTGGAGTCCGTCGAGTATGGGATCATGAGGGAGCTCTTATTATACGCCCTGGTAAACGCTGCCTTCACCTACATGACCATAGAATCATGATCGACAATTCGTGCCAACGATTACGGTATCTAGTTTCCTTCTGTATATCATACCTTGCTATCAACACTTTGCATTGGATCGCGATGTCCTGGCCACAGCGATACCTCGATCAAGGAATCCAAATCTTCCCTGTTGGCGACAGATTAATTGTCAAACATATGCTAAAGCGATCAACGAATACTTTGCCTCTAAAAGGCAAAAGAGGGTTACTACCACCGTACCTTAATAAATGATAGTCATTCATGACGCCAAGAGCTTCTTCCACACCGCTCACACCGTCCAAAGCTAAAGGTCTGGCTATCGCATCTCGGAGAGGTTTGAGGTATTCCAGGTTGATGGCGTCTTTGCTCGCAGATGTCGCTAATCTGGTATGCATCGTGAGCTCTTGCAGGAGTCTGCAACGATACGGATCCCAGGATTTGACTTCCTGTGTACGCGTGAATCTACGTTCATTTTTTATACCTGTCAAACTTTGTTCTTCTGGAATTTTGACCAAGCCAGGCAGGAAACATTATCTGTTTAGAGATATGACCGGACATTAAACGGCCAGGAATTACGGACGAGTAACAGGCTTGCATAGGAAGCAACGACCATGCGCCGTTACTACGAATTGATTTTTCAACGAGATCCCCCATCGCCAAGCTATTTGCCGATTTGGCTACCGCTTCCAGTAACTTGATACCTCTGAAAAACAAAGCGGGCATTACAAATGTATGACTCAACGATCGCTGATCGCCACGTCCAGACTGGCTTCTATAACTTGTTCCGGAATCGCGCTTACTTAAGTCCACTGGGAACAACGTTGAGATAATTTTCTTGCACGAACAAGGACGCTATATTGTAATCGTGGAAGAACAAATCGCTTTTGTCGTGTATCGTCATATTCTTGTGTTCATCGTGACTAAACACTTTCCTGACGACCTCCCAAGGGCCCAGCCTCGAGTCTTTGCTGATTCGTTTATCGGCCGATGACCCATCGCCAGAGGAATGTCTTGCGAGTATCGACAATTGATTCAATACTTGTCGAACGTCATGATCTGTTGACTCGATCATTTTGTCGAGCTGATCTTTCGTTATTTTTATATCTTCTTTGAAACACACCGACATCATTGCAGACTGAAAGTAGAAACAATCAATTTTTAGCACCGTCTTCGTGCGAACGGACAATTGATTTGTTGGCAGGTAACAACCGGCAAGGTAAGTTGCTTACTCGAATTTGTTCAATTCTCGGCTTTTGAAACCTGAGATCAAACGTGTAATTCGATAGAGTTCTCATCTTCGGATGATTTCTATCATTACAAATACAGATTATCGGAATATTCGTTGATTTTATCAGAGCAATTAATTCCTGCAGACCACCACGATCCTCGTTTCCTGCCATTCCATCTACCTCGTCCATGACTAGTACGTGCCTCATGCCTGGACCTTCATTCTTACCACCTAAAAAACCAAGATTTTAATGTTCCCCGAAGAGCGCGTGTATAATTACTGGAACTGGAAAGAGATGACTCGAAATAGGGACGTTCAATTACTTGCCGATAAAGTAACCCTTCATCGATTTGTTATGTAGTAGTTCGGAGACTTCCTCTTTCAAGTGTTTTTTGCTCCGGGTGTCCGACGCGTTGAACTCCAAGGCATCCAATCCCAATGCATTGCAGACTACTTGAACGGTTGTAGTTTTACCAACGCCTGGTGAACCAGACAGCAGAGCAGCCTTGAAGAAGGCACCATCGTCGTTTTTCGCCCAAGGACCTGTACGTACAAAATGTTGTTTATTATTCTCGATACGAGGTTTCCGCGAATATTTTGCTTTCCAACAAGTCTTCACAAGTAGCTCACTTGGTTTCGTGTGCTTGACACTTCCATTATGATTTTTGAACCAATTTTGCAGCCAGGAATACAGTTTTTTAGCATTACTTTTATCTCCTTGTTGGCCAATTATTTGTTTCATAGAAGTCGGTCTATACTTCTCCACCCATGCTTTCGACTCGGTTTTATCGGGATGATCCTGGAATACAAAGCATTCCCTGAAAACCATTTGGTTACGAATGTCGCGTGAACGTCGCGTATCATTACCGTGGTGGAAGGTTCTTTCGATTTAGAATTTGCGATTGATACTGCAGGAACCTTTTTTTCCAAAGATTCGTTTTTAGGTGCGACTTCAGGCTGATTTGTAGCATGACGTTCAACTTTTATCGTCAATGGCTCCGGTTCCGGGCTAGCCCGTTTTAATTTTTTAGTCGATTGTGTGTTATGCTGGGTCAGTTTGTCGGTCTGCCTTGCCTGATGCCCAGCAGTTCTTGTTCGAATTAGGTCTAAGAAATCGTCTTCAGATATCGTTGGAACTCGAAGATTTTTTGCCTATCACAAAGGAAAATGACCAAATTCGTAATGTCATACTTTTATCGTACTGATGTAAAATATTGTACTTCGTTCCATTACGTCGTACCTTAGCTAACTTTGACGGACCAGGCTCATCGCCCAACACAACGTAATTAGTTTTTTTAGAAACTTGATGTAAAATACGACCACCGTATTGTTTTACAAGTTCTTCAGCTTCATCCCGCTCCAACGAATCCAATACTCCGGTTATCAGAAAACTAAGCCCAGCTAAACAGTTTTCTGCACCCTGAAAAATGACAAATTGATCGATACATTTTGCAAATGAGGATTTACTGATTTAATCCTTCTCGAATTCCATTCTACGTCGGAACAGAAGTTACACCAACACTAGTTACCATAAAATAATACGAACCGTAGGTATCTCTTTGGAACCTGGATTCCGAGCACCCCCGCGATGGAGGTATTGTTGATACAATGCTGTGCTTTGCTTCTTTTTTTCAATAATTTCTTCGAATGGATCATTGTCGCTATGACTGAGTTTTCGCTTTCTTCCTTCAGATTTTTCTACCACAATCTTTGAAGTATTGGTATGACTCTTCTTCGACGTTGCGGCACCGCCTATTTTGCTAACGCTGGACTCTTCTTTAACCTGCCGTGTATCCTTTCGTTTCTCATCTATTTTACTGATATTTGTCTTAGAAGAACTGGCAGGTGATTTATTCTTCGGCGGCGACTGGTGATTTGAATCAATTTTGTCAATCGTAGATTTCAATGGCGAGGCTGCACGTGATTTCTTTTTGTGGGTCTGTAGTTCGTTCGAATCAATTATCTTATTTGCACTGCCGTTACTTCGTTCGACAGATGCACGCGGACTGTGGCCACTGGTAGTTTTTGGTTTTTTCTCCTTCTTCTCTATCCTTTCTTTGTTCTCCCCAGAGTCGGAATGCGTTGTCAGCGGTTGATCTATCATTGCCAGGATATCATCGTTAAGCTCGAGTGCAGCATCCTTTGACACGATTACCAGAAATTATATAACAATATATAAGGATTTTAATTCTACCAGTTCAAATTAATCGTATGATACAATGAAACCAACCTCTGCAAAATATTTGCTAGTCATTTTCGGGGCTGGAATTTGTTTAACCGGCTTATTGCCAAAGTAACTGTCTGCAGAAATAAGTTTTTTATTCTCTACAATCTTTGTACTGGAAGATTGTACCTTCGGTGATATAATGGTGACATCATCTTCATCGTCGTCAGAATCTGACAATATATGTTTCTTCTTGGTTTTAGGTGCTGGATGCTAAAATGAAGACTGCACGATCAGTCTGTCGATTCTATAATACTACCACGAAACCGACAGGACCAGATAACTGTCAGATGAGAGAAGGTGTTCATATTGCAAGTTGTGAAGATAGCGTAAGAACATTTTCAAAATAAGGCCGTCACGAGAAATACAAGAAACAACAGACCTGGTGATTGCAAATGAATTGCAATACATATTTGTTTATTTTTCACGCTATCTAACGAGAATGCTCGTACTAAAAAATGATGGATACGAAATAAACGGAAACACGTATCATGAAAATGAGAAGAATTAACTAAATTATTACGTCAAACAAAAAAATCGAATGATGCGAACAAGTTAATTCAAAGTGTAACCTTTTGACGCTTTGGTGTTTGTGTTTCCTCTTTTTCATCATCCGAGGAAAGGATGCGCTTTTTGCTTTTCTTAGACGAGGACGCTGCATCTTCCGATCTTGATTTGGATACGGTAAAAAACGAACGTATATCCTGGAAATAAAATGTGCAACAGCCAAGGGTAAATCTAACGATAAGTGCGCAGAAGAGAAATAAGATATGGACGTCTCACGCCGGCTAGATAAAACCACGTTTTATGTTATTGGCAATCGTACCTTTGACATTTTCGGAGATTAAACTGTTGGTCGTGCGTTTCTAGGCTCGAAACCAATATAACAACGGTTGATTCCACATTCAACTCCACGCACGATACTGTACGATTCACAATTCACACCATCGGTGACCGAATATATATGCTTTGACCGTAGCAGACAACAGTGGTCTCCGTTTTTCGAATTTGAACCCGGTCAAATTTTTTCGCCTTGATACAAAGGAAACACAATTCAATCTTGGTTCTGTGGGAACTCAAGCTTCGTGCTGAACATGTTTCGATACTGCGTCATTGATTTTCGGATTGACGTCGACTGCTCGAGCTTATTTTCCCGCAAAATTATTGTCAGCACGATGAATAACCACTGTAGAGAGCATAGTAAGATTAAATTTCTTGCCGGCGCCACCCGACTCGATGCAGCGCCAGTGTAGATATTAAACCTGATTCACAATGGTCGTGCGACGTTTTGCCCTGACAATCTTTCCGACCGTACCGCGCTATCTTTATTGGGCTCATATTTATTTAAGATCTGGATTCCGCGGCCACAGATCTTGTGCAAAGCTGCTCATTAATGTCTTGTGCGGATAAGTTAAGTTGGCTGCACTGCGTCCATGCATACAACGCGCACGCAGCGCAGCCAACTAACTTATCCGTACAAGGCATTAATGAGCAGCGTTGTACGTGTTCTGGAATACTGTACTCTGTAATTCTTATGACATATTGCATATCAGGCAGAACATCAGCGCCAACTCTCTGCTCAGCGCTACCTGATCAGATTAATTTCCAGCCTCGTTATTTCTGAAGCCTGAAATGTATACAGGGTGCGAAATACAGGGGGATTTTATGCTCTACCTCGAACTTATTCCGACTACTGTTGAAAGTTTTGTTTCTTTTCAGATAATTGGTTATGATAGAGATTGATTGCCATTTGTTCGGGGGAGTCCCGTTGTCGACGAAACTTCAGATCTATGGATTTGAAATGAGCTGTGTCCAATCAAAATCGTGATTTAACGAGAATGCAAATTTTCTACTGTAATGTCGAAGGGAGACCGGTGCATTGCTGACACAATCAACACGAGTCGAGCATTGGCAAAGAGTGGGATTTGTGGGATTTGTGTCAGTAAATGGAAGCAATGAATGTTGTCATACTAGTATCGCAACACTGCGTAACATATGTAGTCTGTCTATTCCTGAGCTCACACCAGCTCACACAGCGATTCCCGAGAACGGATATAGAGGTATATGGCTCGTGAGTCTCTTTTGTTCTATGCCATTTCATGCGATCTACTTTTCTAAACGTGACTCGGGGAATGCTTCGACATCCAAAGAAAACGCCTGTCAAATCCGTGATCTTGCAGTGAAAGTATAGTGAAAGTAAACCGGTTCTCAAGTCTCCATCGAATTCTCTCGGACTTGTGGATCTCCGATGTACTCGCAGTTTTCGTGGTATTTTCCCGTGGAAGAAAATGGCAGAACGATGTTAGGTTATAGAAAGTACGAAAGGTTCTCGACGTGTCAAAGTTTTCTGGTGATCAGAAAATGACGAGAATGCTTCTAGCTGCTGATACAAAAGTCTATGAGAAACGGTACGGCACGTCTCGCTTAACCTCGCTCCACCGTATCTTTCGTATAGTGTGGCTCGTTGCGCCTCGTATTATCTATTCGTTCACTTCCCAGGAAACACTGGACTGCTGTTAGTTTTTTTCTTTCGAAGTTTGACAGCGCCCACGAACGATTGTTAACACTTCGATTTGGCTGACTGAACGTCGAGAAACATATAGGAACAACGATGACTGCGATGTGCAATTGGGATAAGGCGTGTAGACTTTGTGCCGAAGAACGAGCCGAGATGTTGCCAATATTTGGCGACGAGGGTACTCAAAGGAGAGTTACCCTTAAAATGAGGGCTTGTTTTCCAGTGATGGTTTACAGGACCGATCCGCTGCCGAAGCAGATATGTCAGTTCTGTGCCGCCAGATTAGACGATGCTTTCGAATTTCGAGAGCATTGCCTCGGAGTATACAAGACCATGCGACAAAAACTTCTCGAATTTGACAAATCTGAAGCGGTGCGAATTTTTTTAGATGCCATGCAAAACTCTCCGGATCCGTGCCAGGTACGCGATTATCGACCTATCTATTTTTTTTCCTCTGAAGTTACGAGACATTTTCCAGGCTCAACTTTGCAAAGAAAAAGCAAGAGCTCCACCTCCGCTTGTTCCTTTGTCCGCGTCAGTATCGTCCGAGAAACATTCCAACTCCACGGGGGTGGTATACGATGAACCACATATCAACAACAATGATACGCTAGCTGAATTACCATGCGAGGTACAAATTAAGGAAGAACCACCAGACGTCTACGTTTCGTCGGTGGACGATAAGAGTTTGGCAGATGAGAAGTTTCCATCAACAGCTTGTAACGAATCATTTCTAACAGCGCCTGAAATAATTGAGCAGCAACGATTCGTCAAGGAAGATTCCGATTCGATGTGTTCAAGTCGAACGGGTAACACCAGTATTCTCGAACAAGTGTTAACAGGTAATTTGACACTGAGCGATCGAAAAGAACTGAAAACAAATCTCAAACCAAGCTCTAAATGGTGGTGTGCCCCTTGCAACAGATACTACAGGTATGCGATCGTTCGATCCACATTATGACTGTGACTGTTGCCAGATATCGTTCGTTGTTTGACGGGTTACTATTTTATTGCAGGACAAACGAAAGTCTCAGAAAACATAAACGTTTGTTTTGTCCACGAAGATATAAGTGTAGAAAGTGTCCAAGCGTGTTTCAGTCGGTGGAAGATCTCGCCAAACACGAAGGATCTCGCCACTTGAAAGTTACCTTGGATTTTGCAGAGTCTGTCAACGAATGTGATAAGTGTGACCGAGAATTTGTCAGTTCCGAGGTCCTGAATCATCATCAGATACGAGATCATCAACTTCGTTCATCCACGGGTGCGACGAATACCTGGTGCTCGCTCCCCGAACAGTAAGTTATGAAGTTTGACGAAGGCTCACGAATTTAACCGTAGATCAAATATTACGCTGACATCCGTGACACCGGTTTTCTAGATTCTTTTCAACGTTAGACACTCGTCAAAGTCATGAACTGTTGCATAAACATGATGGAATGGTGATGATACCGACGACAGGAACGACGTCGACGCTTCAGGCAGATTTACAGCTTATTAAGAATCCGTTCCTGGAAGGTACAAAGTCGCTTGCTTGTCCGACCTGCGGAAAGGTAAAACTGTGAAATGCTACAACCCCGTCGCTCGTGTTTCCAGTTTATTGATCATAATAACAACACCGAGTATCTCCTGTCATCGACACGTGATAGGTTTGCACGCAGCAAAGCGCGCTGTCCAACCACATGCGTACCCATGAGCCAAAGAAGCATAAGTGCGAGATTTGTGGCCGATATTTTGGTCTCTTCGTACGATTGGCAGCTCACAAGCTGAGCGAACACGATCAACCACCTATAATGTCGACTGTTATAACAAACGTGGAGCAAGAAGAAGCATTGAATGCGGAAAGAGAAGCTAGGGAAGCGATAGACGCTGGAATTGAGACTGGGATCAACAAATATCAAAATCAAAGGGTTCGTTGGCGATTATTAGCTAAAACCAGGGAGTCATCCTGGATTCTCCAGCCTTAATCGTCTTTGACTTACCTCGGTTCGAATTATAGATGTCGGATGACGAAGATGCCTCAGCTGAGGTCTCCCCTCGTACGAACATCGCTCCAAACACGAATTTAAATACCAGCACGACAAAAAATGTAGCGAGATGCGGTATTTGCTTGCAGTGGTTTAGCGATCATACGACCATGTTGACACATCTACAGACACACTCCGATAGTTACGTTTATAAAAGTTTTGGATGTCGTATCTGCAAAAAAACGTTCAAAGAGAAATGGCAACTTTTACGACACGAGGTAAATCACGAGTTTGATCTCATTCGAATCTTTGAATGTTGAATGAACAATGTTCCGAGTAACAGAAAATTCGTTATTGCTTTAATCGTACATTCTTACTTTTTATCTAGATTTCACATAAGCGTGGAACGTCGACTGCACACGCGTGTGGTACCTGCAAGAAAACATTCAAAGACAAGGCTGAGCTCCAGTCGCACGAAGCTACTCACGTTGTGAATAAAACGTTTCACTGTGCAAAATGCAACAAGATCTTCTTCAAGGAGTTTTCCATGCAGATGCATCAGTGTTCAGGAAAATCATCTTTCGGTAAACGTAGCCAAACGGCAAAGAGTTCGTCAAAAACTTCCCTTTCCTCTGGCGTTACAAAAAAGTACAAATGTTCCAAGTGCTCTGCGCAGTTTGCCAATTCTCAATCTCGGAATTCTCACATGAGGGTACATACTCACGCGCATGCAACGGTAATGGAAACGTTCTCAAAACCAACCCGTGATAAAGAAACGAAACAAATTATATAATTTACGTTCTCTACTTGCAGACATTCAAGGACGAACTGAGAAACGAGTACGACATGAATCCAATGCCTAAGTTGGAGCCGGAAACGTCACCGCAAGGAACGTCAAGGTCACAAATCGAACCAGACGTCAAAATGGAGGTTGAGAATTCTCCGGCACCCATCAAACGTACCTTAATACGAACTGCAACAGGGTAAGTCTTGCTGTTCGAAGTGTTCGAAAAATGTTCACGAATTTGCGTAAACTTTTTCTTTGACAAACAGGTATCGCTGTGGCATCTGCCAATCACCGTTTGTTCTTCGAGAATTAGCCGTCGCGCATCTGAGGTCCGCTCATCCCACATCATCGCCTCGCTGTCCATATTGTAAGAAGCGTTTCACTACTCAACGAACGATGACGAATCACATCCAATCAGCTCATCCCGAAAGATCGGAAAAATGATTGTTGTATATACATATACATATTACTAGGCGGTATTTATTAAAAAAAAAAAGAAAAACAACATTTTGCACTTTATAACAAATGTGGGCTCTCATTTTTATTACCCTCAATCATATATACATGGACTTGTCCCGCGGATATCAAATGTCAAGAAGGACATATAAAAACCATTCTCTACTCGTAATTATCGAGAAAAAATCCGATAGAAAGGATTTTTCGATTACTCGACGTGGACAGACTTTACTGGAGAACGACATTAAATGTAAGTAGGGTCTGCTTTCTCGCGGTTCAATTATTGTTTCGTTCCAATGCCGGCTCTTGCTAAAAAATTGGCGATCGTGTAGAATACTTGAAATACCGATAAATACTTGGGACCAACAAATATTCAAGCTAACAGCGATTACAACGCTGTTACGAATCTAATTTTATATTTGTTTACGGAGGTCGTCGTGTACTGTTGTCGACTTTGGTCGTATGATATGATATTCGATATATCTCATATATCTCTCTTCGCTGGACAGTCGGTAGTCATTAAAACGTTGAGTGCTCTTGACGCAAGAGCATTACTCGTTGTGTGGAGAGTTTGTAGAGAGCAAGAATGAAAATTGCAGTAATCGGTGGTGGTATCGTGGGTGTGAATACGTCCCTCGAATTACAACGCGAATTCCGAAATGCGAATATCACAATCTTTGCATCCAGCTTCGACAAGACCGTGAGTCACGTGGCAGCAGGACTATTCAGGATTTCTAATTCGTTTTCTGGACCAACCGAGGCGATAACGAGGTTGTACAATTTTATCATAACATTCCATACGAAGTTGTTCGTCGTGCTCTCTGCGATGTGGTGATAAAAATAGATCTTTCGAAATTCTCATGCGGAGTCGTGTTGGACGGCGCCGTAGTTGATTGTAAAGTGACGAAAACCACCGCGTAACGTTTTTAATTCATCAGCTAATTCGTTGAAACTAATTGGAAGCCACGTGTCGTTATTTCTCTGCAGACATTGGATAAGAGATTCATACGAGTATTACGATGCCATCCGTAGAAGCCCTGAGGCTACGCTCGCAGGAGTCACCCAACTTTCTGGATATATTTTTTCCAAAAACAATCCAAAATTAGTGGAGGTTTGCATTCCCAGATTATAAACATTTGCATGTCGGTTGATCGATTCGTATTTACATCTCACTCGTTGTCACAGCATACTGTGCTGACGAATATTAATAAAATGGATTGATACGGATAATCGTTGATGAACTTAGATGAACGCGAATCAATCTCCGAACAGGGTAACAAACCGGATAGCTGGTATTTTCGATAAACAAAATGAGCAATGCAATTGTAACGTGCGCAATTTCGGTGGAATGATATCATAGCAGCTGCACTTCGGTGGCCGAGTTGCGTTGATCTTCGGGTGACCCAAGTTCATTATAAAACTCCGTGCGCGTGTCAGCTGAGAGAGATGATATCGGTATCAGAAATGCGCTAATGAGCGGTTTCGGCGTCTCGGAACGGAACGGTTTGCTGATTTCGAAAAATTGGGAAGCGAAAACTAAACGAAGACCGAATAAATGGAAGAATACGTGAGATTTGAACTCTCACAATGCGTACAGCATTTTTTTTTCGATTGTTTTTTAGACGAACAGTGGATTGATTTGTGAACGAAAACGCGATGCGAGAGATTAATGGTCTTGTATTGTTGTAGAAATTATTTTGAGAAAATAAAAATACATTTTTGTACCAACATGGAGGGTTTTAGAATAGTTGTCGTTTAACGAGAACTCAGATATATGTATGCAATATGATATGTCTCAAGATCGGAAAATCAAATTCGCTGAATTTTCTAAATTTCGAACAGAACCGTTGGTTAGAGGACCTGGTACCGCAATACAGAAATGTTGACCGCGATGAGTTCAAGTTAGCGGGCGGAAACTGGAATTATGGAAAATTCTTCACAACATTACTGACGGATTGCAACACATATTTACCGTGGGCCAGGGCAAAGTAAGTAGATATGACTGGGTCCATGAGCGCGAATAAAACAATCGGTCGTAATTTAGATTCACATGAATATCTCCAGGTAAGTAGTGCGAGTACGGTCCTCTAGTAGCGCGCGGTTGTTGAAACTGCGCGCTGGCCATGTGTGAGCATGAGTTCGCGAATTTTTTGCATGCGAGCGAGAAACCGAATTTAGCGAATGACGAAGCATCAGATCTCGAAAAGTCAGTTTTTCGATCGTAATTCCATTTCTCGCAGAGGTATCGATCTGAGCCCAACGCCATTCGATTCTGCGCCCCAAAATACGTCAGGAAACGGAGCCGCATCCAATTCGGAGATGCATCGAATTTTGAAAAATCAGCTGCCGGTTTTGATTTGAGGCATCCGTGAAACATAAATCACCAAGAGGTAGCCATAAGTAATACTCGCGCCCGATGATAGGCAACCCAACATTCACGTTTTCATTTGCGTCTCAATTTCTGCCGGTTCTGATTTGAGGTATCCAGGGAACATAACGCACGAAGAGGTAGCCGGAGGTAACACTCGCGCCTGATGATAGGCAACCCAACATACACGTTTTCATTTAAGCCCCAAATTTTGTCGATTTTGATTTGAGGTATACGGGGAACACGGAGCACGAAAAGGTATTCCGAGTTAATGCTTGCGCCTATTGTTATGCAACTCAGTACACACGCCTGCTCTGAACCACTGAGTTGCCTATTATCAGGCGCGAGTGTTACCTCTGGGCTACCTCTTCGTGCTTCGTGTTCCCCGGATACCGCGAATCAAAACCATTAAAATTCGGGACTTGAATAAGAACGTGCATGTTGGGTTGCCTGTCATCAGGCGCGAATGTTTCCTTCGACTACCTCCTCGTGATCCATGTTCCCCGGATACTTCAAATCAAAATCGGCAAAACTTGGGGCTCAAATGAAAACGTGTATGTTGGGTTGCCTGTCATTAGGCGCGAGTGTTTTCTTTGGCTACCTCCTCGTGATTCATGTTCCCCGGATACCTCAAATCAAATTTGGCAAACTTGGGGCTCAAATGAAAATGTGTATGTTGGGTTGCCTGTCATTAGGCGCGAGTGTTTTCTTTGGCTACCTCCTCGTGATTCATGTTCCCCGGATACCTCAAGTCAAATTTGGCAAACTTGGGGCTCAAATGAAAATGTGTATGTTGGGTTGCCTGTCATCAGGCGCGAATGTTTTCTTCGACTACCTCCTCGTGATCCATGTTCCCCGGATACTTCAAATCAAAATCGGCAAACTTGGGGCTCAAATGAAAACGTGTATGTTGGGTTGCCTGTCATCAGGCGCGAATGTTTCCTTCGACTACCTCCTCGTGATTCATGTTCCCCGGATACCTCAAGTCAAATTTGGCAAACTTGGGGCTCAAATGAAAATGTGTATGTTGGGTTGCCTGTCATCAGGCGCGAATGTTTCCTTCGACTACCTCCTCGTGATTCATGTACCCCGGATACCTCAAGTCAAATTTGGCAAACTTGGGGCTCAAATGAAAACGTGTATGTTGGGTTGCCTGTCATTAGGCGCGAGTGTTTTCTTTGGCTACCTCCTCGTGATTCATGTTCCCCGGATACCTCAAGTCAAATTTGGCAAACTTGGGGCTCAAATGAAAATGTGTATGTTGGGTTGCCTGTCATCAGGCGCGAATGTTTCCTTCGACTACCTCCTCGTGATTCATGTACCCCGGATACTTCAAATCAAAATCGGCAAACTTGGGGCTCAAATGAAAATGTGTATGTTGGGTTGCCTGTCATCAGGCGCGAATGTTTTCTTCGACTACCTCCTCGTGATCCATGTTCCCCGGATACTTCAAATCAAAATCGGCAAACTTGGGGCTCAAATGAAAACGTGTATGTTGGGTTGCCTGTCATCAGGCGCGAATGTTTCCTTCGACTACCTCCTCGTGATTCATGTTCCCCGGATACCTCAAGTCAAATTTGGCAAACTTGGGGCTCAAATGAAAATGTGTATGTTGGGTTGCCTGTCATTAGGCGCGAGTGTTTTCTTTGGCTACCTCCTCGTGATTCATGTTCCCCGGATACTTCAAATCAAAGTAGGCAAAACTTAGGGCTATAGGCTTCACAAACTTTCAAAATTCGACGCATCTCAGAATTGGTTGTAGATTCGTTTTCTGACGTATTTTGGGGCGCTGAATCGAATGGCGTTGGTCCCAGGTCGGTATCTCCACCAGGAGAGAAGATACGAGCGAAAAACCGACTTTTCAAAATCGCAAAAACTGGAAGGCTATAGCCTTCAAAAACTTCCAAAATTCGACGCATCTCAGAATTGGTTGTAGATTCGTGTTCTGACGTATTTTGGGGCGCTGAATCGAATAGCGTTGGTCCCACGTCGATATCTCCACCAGGAGAGAAGATACGAGCGAAAAACCGACTTTTCAAAATCGCAAAAACTTGAAGGCTATAGCCTTCAGATTTTCCTGAAATTCGTCGCATCTCAGAATTGGTTGTAGATTCGTTTTCTGACGTATTTTGGGGCGCTGAATCGAATGGCGTTGGTCCCAGGTCGATATCTCCACCAGGAGAGAAGATACGAGCGAAAAACCGACTTTTCAAAATCGCAAAAACTTGAAGGCTATAGCCTTCAAAAACTTTCAAAATTCGACGCATCTCAGAATTGGTTGTAGATTCGTTTTCTGACGTATTTTGGGGCGCTGAATCGAATGGCGTTGGTCCCAGGTCGATATCTCCACCAGGAGAGAAGATACGAGCGAAAAACCGGCTTTTCAAAATCGCAAAAACTTGAAGGCTATAGCCTTCAAAAACTTTCAAAATTCGACGCATCTCAGAATTGGTTGTAGATTCGTTTTCTGACGTATTTTGGGGCGCTGAATCGAATGGCGTTGGTCCCAGGTCGATATCTCCACCAGGAGAGAAGATACGAGCGAAAAACCGACTTTTCAAAATCGCAAAAACTTGAAGGCTATAGCCTTCAGATTTTCCCGAAATTCGTCGCATCTCAGAATTGGTTGTAGATTCGTTTTCTGACGTATTTTGGGGCGCTGAATCGAATGGCGTTGGTCCCAGGTCGATATCTCCACCAGGAGAGAAGATACGAGCGAAAAACCGACTTTTCAAAATCGCAAAAACTTGAAGGCTATAGCCTTCAAAAACTTTCAAAATTCGACGCATCTCAGAATTGGTTGTAGATTCGTTTTCTGACGTATTTTGGGGCGCTGAATCGAATGGCGTTGGTCCCAGGTCGATATCTCCACCAGGAGAGAAGATACGAGCGAAAAACCGACTTTTCAAAATCGCAAAAACTTGAAGGCTATAGCCTTCAAAAACTTTCAAAATTCGACGCATCTCAGAATTGGTTGTAGATTCGTTTTCTGACGTATTTTGGGGCGCTGAATCGAATGGCGTTGGTCCCAGGTCGATATCTCCACCAGGAGAGAAGATACGAGCGAAAAACCGACTTTTCAAAATCGCAAAAACTTGAAGGCTATAGCCTTCAGATTTTCCCGAAATTCGTCGCATCTCAGAATTGGTTGTAGATTCGTTTTCTGACGTATTTTGGGGCGCTGAATCGAATGGCGTTGGTCCCAGGTCGATATCTCCACCAGGAGAGAAGATACGAGCGAAAAACCGACTTTTCAAAATCGCAAAAACTTGAAGGCTATAGCCTTCAAAAACTTTCAAAATTCGACGCATCTCAGAATTGGTTGTAGATTCGTTTTCTGACGTATTTTGGGGCGCTGAATCGAATGGCGTTGGTCCCAGGTCGATATCTCCACCAGGAGAGAAGATACGAGCGAAAAACCGACTTTTCAAAATCGCAAAAACTTGAAGGCAATAGCCTTCAAAAACTTTCAAAATTCGACGCATCTCAGAATTGGTTGTAGATTCGTTTTCTGACGTATTTTGGGGCGCTGAATCGAATGGCGTTGGTCCCAGGTCGATATCTCCACCAGGAGAGAAGATACGAGCGAAAAACCGACTTTTCAAAATCGCAAAAACTTGAAGGCTATAGCCTTCAAAAACTTTCAAAATTCGACGCATCTCAGAATTGGTTGTAGATTCGTTTTCTGACGTATTTTGGGGCGCTGAATCGAATGGCGTTGGTCCCAGGTCGATATCTCCACCAGGAGAGAAGATACGAGCGAAAAACCGACTTTTCAAAATCGCAAAAACTTGAAGGCCTTCAAGTTTTTGTGATTTTGAAAAGTTATTTTTCCGATCGTCATTCTATTTCTGGTAGAGGTATCGATTTGGTTCTAACGCGATTCGATTCTGCGCCTCAAAATACGTCAGGAAGCGAAGCGGCGAACGATTTGGAGATGCGTCGAATTTTGAGAATTCTTCAAGGCTATAGCCTTTTCATTTTCCCCTGATTTTGAAAAGTCGGATTCCGTTACATGCCTTCTAGTGGAGATAACGATCCGCTATAGGTTTCATCCTCTGAAACTACATCCAATTCATGGCATCTTCATCGTCGTTCTTCCGTCTCACTCCAGGTTGTCAAGCGGAGGAGCAAAGCTGATAGAAAGGACCATAGACAATATCAACCATATCACGCCCGATTTCGATCTGGTACTGAATTGTACAGGCATGGGAGCCCGTGATTTATGCGGCGACAGAAACCTAGTGCCGATTCGCGGACAAGTTATCAAGGTAACTCATGCTGCTCGTAGTATTCAATTCAAAGAAAAGGCTATAATTTGAGAATTTCCTCGAAATTACAGGTGAAAGCACCGTGGATAAAGACCTTTGCATACGGATCGGTCGATACGTACGTCATTCCTGGTTCAAGAGGGATATGCACGTTGGGGGGAACGAGAAATTTCGATTCTGAAAATGATGAAATATGTATGCACGATGCGGCAGCAATACGCGAGAGATGTACGAGTTTGGTTCCGTCACTCGCGAAAGCCGGAACAATTCGACACATGACCGGGATCAGACCACACAGGGGAATTGTAAGAGTTGAAATAGATCCTGTTCTCAGTCGGAACAAAGCTACCGTAAGTACTAAAACACATACGAATACTTCCGGCACGAAACGACTCGGCGCGTGCAAATCGTAATAAGTCCTTGTTTTCAACTTCAAGGTCGTTCATAATTACGGGCATGGTGGATACGGCGTTTGTACTGCGCCAGGAACTGCCAAGTTTGCAGTGGAACGAGCAAAGGATAGCCATCGCTCATCGTCCAAGCTTTAAAGAATCCGTCGATGAACAAGGTATCAACCAACATCAGTCAGTACGCACTGACGTGGATAGCGCAAGAAAAAGATAGATAAAGTTCTGGCTTATTAGTCTCCTGTTTTATTTTATCGATCATTCTACAAAAAATATATAATAATACTCAATACTAGGCATTCTTTCCTACAACTATTCTTACTTTACGTGTACGGTATACCGTTTAACAATAATAAGCGTATATGACGGGCAACTAATGTCCCTTCTATTTCGAACGTAGGTGTAAGAATTAAACTAACATATAATCAGGGGTCATCGTAAATAAAAATTGAAAATGCTGAAAATAGTAACGTGTCGATTCAAGTGGAATAGATCATACTTAGCCGATTCAGACCTGGTATTAAAGAAATAATCTGCTCGGATGCGTTATGAACGCACGTGCTCGTAGGCGCACGTATCATAGGTTGCAAAAATTCAAAAATCCTGTTCGTCTTAGATCAGCGAATGAGCAGTCCAATAATCAATATTATCTACCCACAGCTGATACGTGAAGACTGCAGGATAACGCGTAATTAATTGGTAAAAGTCATCGAAAAGTGATCGTGCAAATTTATTATGGTAATAAATTGTTAACCAGTGGCGTTCGTGAGTCTGATACAATGGAATAGTTCTCAAAATTTTCATGCTATAAAAGCAAATACTAGTAGAGTGTGTGTGTCCGTTTTGACTTCATTCCCGAGTGAAACATGACGATTACTTCTTCCCTGGTTTGATATTTTTTCGCGGCGGAGCTCCCCATCGTAAAGCGGATGAATCGACGGTCAGTCTAGGTCGCTTGAACTGACTACTTCGGATATGTTCCTCGACCAGTTTTGGTGTAACGCATATAACGTGTTGTCCTTTCCAATACTTCACCATGTTCATACTCTGCAGCGTTGATATTATGTCCGTTTGCGATATACTGGTCATTTGACTGCCACAACACGATTATATCCGTTAATTGCTATCCGTTGGTTTGCGTAAAACGTGGCTCGCTCACCTCAAATCTTTGATGCTGAGTGTTCCCCTGAAATCTCTGAGTATCTCCAAAAGTATCCAACTCCAGTAACTTCGGTACGACAATTTTCCCAAATCGCTCAGCGGCTTTTCTGGACTGCCAACAGTTTGCTCGATCCTGCTCAATTCGTAGCTGAAGGCGATTAGAAGCTTACCATATCCTTGTCTTTGGAATGGTGGCAAGGTGAGTATACAAGCAACGTTGTTCCCATCGGGTGATTCCTTCTCCTAAGAATACCATACTTTGTTAGGAAAAAAGATAACAGACGTTTGATACAAGAGTTGGTCAATAAGAATCTTAAGTACCTTAGAGAAATAACCGACCAAATGGGCTCCGTGTTTGTCCACTTCGCATAGGATGTAAAACAGAAACGGCTCGACGTCAAAATAAAGCGTTTTATGATCCAAGAATAATTTGGCAAGGAGGCAAAGACTTTGACAATATATTTTATGTTCTCGACCATCAACTTCCCAAATGCTCAAAGTTCCTTTACGGTATATTTCTTTTCCAACAGGTTGCCGGTGAGTACACTCGCTCTGGGGATAAAAACATATGGTACTTAAAAATATATCAGTTGGATGAAAGATCAGTTTGACGAAATGACATACGAGTAATCTGGATAGACAAGGAAAAGTAAACGAAGGTGTAAGGGAATGGTAGAAAAAGAGCAACATTCTTTGAAGGAACCGTGACCTTGAAAAATTTCTTACCATATGATATCTGTATGTTTTTTCAAGCCGCATGTACTTAAGGCAATATTCACAGATCCATAATTTTGGTTGTTTGCCGTATTCTTCGGGATAAGGGCTGAAGTACCATGTATCTATTTCGTACCTTCCTAACAATAATATTATTGACGTTCAGTACATCCAATAATTATCCAAAAATAGATCAAAGTCCACCTCACCTATTTGTATCCTATCGATATATTTTACTTTGGTAATTGCCTCGTGTTCTTTTTCCAGAGCAGCTGTCGTTGGGTCCATCTCTGCGTAGGTCTGTTAAAGTTTTTTAAAATTGCTTTGAAAACAATGCCAATTCTCATTAACATCGAATTAAAAATAAAGTTAATTTACATTTACCTTCTGAATATGATTTATTTCGTCGTGGCGTCTTTTCTGATTTCTCGTAATCTTTCTGTCCGTAGAATCTGCCAACAAATCGCTAGCTGGATTTCTATCGCTATTTTTCCAGCTTTGGTCGCTCATGTCAAATCTACTGGACATAATCCTGTCTCTGGGCACCCATTCGTCCAATCGTCTGTTATAACCTTCGTAATGCACATAGTACTCGTAATGGCTTTCCCCCTCGTTATATCTTGTTTGAATAATTTCTGCTGGATCTGTAATGAATATAACAAAAGTTGCATAGCGTGTACGTCGGATGAAAATTTTAGGACTATGTCAGCAAAAAAGATGTACAGATGTATTTCTACCATTGTTTCAATATAGACGAATACTCGCGCTAGTAACTACGCTATAAGAAAGCCAAATCATACATATGCAAGATAGGTATCAATTCGAGAAAATTACAAACTTGTATGGAAGTGCCGATCGGTTTAAGCTATGTATGAAGACTACAAGGAACATGTGAAGCGCACATCAATGTTAATTTTCAAGAAGATTGCATCATATTTGGAATTTCATGCGCAGAGTAAAAATGCATTTATGAAACTTGATAATGTATCAACAGTGTGAGAACTGTAATAAATTATTTGGACATCAGGAGTTGATTGTTATGGTATTAAGAGTATCAACATTCATAACCTAGTTTATTCGCGCGTAATACTTACGCCAAGAATCATCCGATCTGCGGACCAAATAGTGTTCGCCGATATCCAACGGTTGTTCCTCGAGACTATCCGCGTCATCTCCTGATCCTTTACCACCATTAGTTAGACTACTTTCCCGTTTTTCAGACTTAATCGACGTTTCCTTCGCCTTGTGTTCGACGTCCGCCATTTTAATAACAGTCGTGCTGTTTTAAGCGCGATCCATAAACGGCGGCTGCGCATAACCATTAAGTACGAAAAAAGGGGCATAAACGAACGCATACCATGATGATGACTACATTTTAACGGGATCGAATCGAAGCGAGTGACGTCATTTATGGAACGAGCAATGATGTCGAATATTCGAACAACGATGAATGTAATTTTGGAGAGTAACTTTCAATTTCAACTCAAATACAGCTCTAAATCGATTTCTTGTCAACTAACGACTGACCTCGATTCAACTCGGAAGACAAACGTCTAACTATCACGTGATTGCGAGTATAGTTGTTCCTTGTCGAAATCAAAGAGTATGGTCGAAATCTGGTGGAAGTGAAGTAATAAATAACATTGTTATCCTCGGGCGTTCCGCGTTCTACGTCGTATCGGCTGTAGTATACTTTCTAAGCCTCTCTTTTTTATTTGCTATACTCACTGTGTGTCGTTAATCAGTCTGGTACAGTCTGGTACATTCTACTGCTCTCGGTCATCTATGGCGTTGAACTGATTGCGAGTGCTGGGCGCGTATCTACGTCACTCGCAACGTTCGTGGTAGTTTGTTCGTTCGTCTGTGAAAAAACATGGCCGCACCTGGGAATTCGGACGGTTCGCTCCTCGCGAAATTGGGACTGCAACCAATAACGAAATGCAGTCTCGCGAAATTTTACATCCCGGCCGTCGGAGTGGCGTCGTACACCGCATTATCCGTAAATGTTATGAATCCCAATCTTGTCATAAGGTAACGATTATCTTACTAACGTCACAGTGTTTAGCAGAGATCTCGGTTGTTCAACTATTAGGCGGCACGTACCGCTTTTGAAATTATGTAATATGAAGGCCGAGTAGCTGGAAATGCATCCGTTGCAGTAAGATAGATGAATGGCTTCTTTCCATCGAAATCAATGACACTCTTAAGCACGCGACCTGTACCGAAGAACGTTGATATGAATATAAAAGATATTGCATCATTGTCCTTTTTCTGCAAGTTGCACTCAAAATATCGTATATGATCGTAGAATGATGAATTGTATCTGGCGATGACTTTAGAAAGTTTACCGTGCTGTTCGCTAGATACTTTTATACCTTTTTATGATTTCAGGATATTTCCTAAAAAGGATATAACCAACTTGCTGTTGGGAAGCGCCCTTGTAGGTACGGGGACGTACATATTTACCAGAGAGCATCTGAAGAATGCTCCGAAGGGAGCCAGAATTGCGTACAGCGCGACGGGAGCTCTCCTATTGAGCTTTGGTTCCGTATTGGTGTGGGCCGTTTTACGATCCGTTGTTCCGCCAAACTCTGCCCTTTGTACGCTGGCTGGAATTGGTACCGGATTTGCATTTGTCAAAATTGGATCCAGCTACTTGGATTTCGTTGATTCGCAAGTAGCTAAAAAGTAAATTATTGTAACTCGAGCGTTCATCAAAGTTGTCTGCAAGACGATCGAATCAAATTATATTAACGGGATCCCAAAGCAGCAGACTCTGTCTAACCATGCATCGAAGGTCGGTTCAATCTCAAAACAATTGCAACAGAATTTGTATATAGGACGAGTTATCGACAATTCAGGTATACTTTGTGCACTGAAAAGCTATTTTTTTCCTCGGTCAAGTAATTTTGTTTCTTTTTCCTGAATTCCGTTCCATTTTCATCATGCCCCAAGTGCATTTGATTCGCAAACAGATATGCCAGTGAGCTTTCCTCGTCGGTTCTTGGAGGTTTTATCCCATGCGTTTGACGAGAGATCGGCGCATGGGTGATAATTCAAATACAAAATGTACGTACGTTATTTTTTAAATACCAGATAAATCAGTTGTAACGGTACATCTACCGCAATAATATTGTAGTATTCTATGGCAATGTATAATAAAATTATGTTAACTATCAATTCTTCCTATTCAATGAACTAAATTTGTTGAACTTGGACATTCGAAACGGGGGATATGACAAAGAATAAGGTTGTGTTTGGAATGGTCGTAATATTTCTTTTTTGTATTTCATTTGCTTATCACAAAATATCATATGACTTAAAATAAATCATGCGAGGGCAAGTAAATTTACGAATATATAAGTACCACGAATAGTAATCGATGGTGGCAAATCCACGAATACACCTACATATTGGCATCTATGCGCATTCGTAACGTACGTACTTCTTCATTTATGCATTCGGGTTCTGTGTCCGCGTTTATGGATTCTATGCTAGTATGGAGTTCGAAAGCACGCCCGTACGTGTCACCGTGTATTTTACTAATACTCTGCTGTTTTTTTTTTACTTAAAATTTGTTAAATTCCTTAAAATCCTTTTTTTTCCAAAAGGAAGAAACGCTCAGTCTATCAGGAAATGCAGACCTATGTATCATAGTGGAAATGGGTATGCAGTTGGTGCAGCATCGGAATAATGAACCGCAAACGAATCGGGATATAATTCAGGGGCTCGTGCGATTAATTTCTAGATCACATCACGCCAAAGAGTTCTGGGCATACAAGCCGATGCGTTATTACTTCAACGTTTTGACTCGATCGATGCGAATTCGTCGTATCTCCAGAATTTGAGCAGAAGGCACGAGTAAATATGAATTTTTCATTTGATTTCGAGCAATGTTTTCAAAATATATCGAGGTAGGATGGTTCCCTTTCTTCTAATGTTTTAAAACAACCGCAACAAAATATCGCACCGACCTAATCCGATTTTTTCGATTAGGCGTTTAGTTTCCAGTGAAAATAGGTATATCGAATGATGTTTGAAAAGTTTGAAATATCGCCGGAAGTTTTTCAATCCTGTTAGGCATATTGTAACGACGTGTTTGCGTTGCGATAATATTTTGGCACAAGGTATTCCGTCGAGCTTAGAAAAATTGTCGTAGAAATCCAACATGATGCCCGAGAAATATACAAATACGACGAAAAGGGGTGTTTCTCAACATTTTCGCCGTTCACTTTTCACCAGCATTTTCCCTGTACCCGTACTCAAAACGTACAACACGAGTAGGTTTCATTGTCACTCGTCGCGTACGTATAAAAAACTCTTCGCTATTCGCGTACGAGTACGATGATATTTTATCTTCCGGGTTATATCACGCCTACTCGACTCTATTATCCACCATGCAGCCCTGATCTTTTCCCCGGGATACAGTCGCCTCGTCGTCGTGTCACCTGCGCATACATCGCGAGCGCGAGTCACACTTCAATATGATGATCGTAACAGTGGTCCGGAGAACGTTAGGTTTGCCCTTCGTTGGCTTTTCTCGCGCTCGTGATCACGTCGAGTATGCTCTCCGTAACGTTAGCAATCGCCTTGCCAACCAGATCGTCGAGGGCGCCGTGATGTTCGTGATCGTGATCGTGATCGTGATCGTGATCGTGATCGTGACCGTGACCGTGACCGTGACCATGTCCGTGTCCGTGTCCGTGAGAATGTCCATGCCCGTGAGCATGAGAATGTGACACTGAAACAGTGTAAGAAACAAATAATGATATGATCTACAACAGATTCCGGAGGTAGGCAGTAAAAAACTGCCCGCCATTGCGTAAAGTGTTAAGCATTTATACGCTGAACATTTTAGCGTGTTGATTCAACCCAATCGTTAGTGTTGTTCTCGCAGTCCATGTTTCAACACAAAAAATGTTATTTGCTATTGAAGTAACACTTTTCAACTGTTACTCTAACCTTGGATTGTGTTGCTCTTAACGCAGAGCTGTGTTACTTCATCACTACATGCGAAGTGTGTTGAAACAACACTAACATTGCGTAAAAAGAAGTCGTTGGTACAAATTTTTGTGCTCGTCAGGCATTCGTTGCCATAAGTTTTCCATTCGGGACGATTATCGTTCCTCCTACAAGTCATTAACCCTTTGGTATCGCGTGGGTCATAGTGACCCGAGCCACTATGTGCGTAAACAACGCGAGTGCTGAAGGGTTAATTTCTCGCTATAGCTAGGACGAGTTCGGGGTACGAAAATGAATCGGTTTGTATCGAGAACTCGGGATTGATTCAGAGCTCTCTGAAGCTATGGAAAACCGCGAGCACTATAGTCTCAAGAAACTGTCGGAAACCCGAAGTAAAAACGAAATGACTCTCTGGCCAATGTTATCTCCCTCACTTTCGCGAGACGAGCAGCGATGTAAGTGCAAACGCCGCATCTGAAATAATATATTTGCTCAAGTGCCTCCGCGGACCACGATTCTCGCGTGTCGTGTCGCGTTGTCAAGTTCAGCGTTATTGTTCGACTGCGAGTGACAACACACCTTCGATTGCTCGAGGTATGCATAGCTTGTCGAACGGCGGTCTTGTTCGTCGCGACTATCACCTTTAGTCTTGGGTAGACGCGATCGTGTGCGTTGAACACGCATAGATACGGCTCGGCAGGGGAGGATCGCGTTCCTGTGTACCAGATGAGCAGAGCTTACTTAGACGAAGTGATAAACGCGCGCTTCACCGAGGCGTGGTTACGAGAAGAGAATTCTCGCAGGCCGAGAGGCCGCGACGGTGTAAGCTGGTACGAAGTTCAACCCCGACCTTAACCCGCGATGTAACCTACTGACCTACCTAAAATCTCCCGACGTTTTCGGAACGATTTTCACTCTTTATTGATTTTCAGTCTACCTATCATACTCTAGGTATGTACAGGACTCCCCAACGAATCGTTTAAAACTAACGTTCTTTCGTCGATCTCCCACGAAACGTAACTCTGTACAGTTTCGAGGAGTCTGCTCAAAGAAAGTAGGTATATATAATATACCTGGTCCGATTTTCCTGCACCCTCGTATTTGAATCAAGCAACAGCCAACTACTCAGACCTCGCGCAAGTCCACAATTTCTATGGACTAACACGTGTCGCGAGAATATTTGAACGTGCATATTTTCGTGGCGACGCCACATTTTTTTCGCCATTAACTTGCCCCCGGCGCGTGGGGCATATTTTTTATCCCTAGTCACGCTATCCGAGAGACGAGTTATCATAACGCTTCGCTCGACACTGTTCCCGCGTAAATTAACGGTTCGAGCGAACGTGTATTCTCGGTGTAGTTAGAGAAGGCCAAAATTGTTCCGTCGCGTTTATCGATCGACTCACTGGAAAGCTGCAGTCCCAGCATCAGCATGAATCCAAGAATTATCGCGGTCAGCTGAAGAAGACCGCTCTTTTCGTTGGCCCGTTCCCTGGCGAGTACCTCGAAGAATACGACGTAGAGTAGAGTCCCAGCGGCTGTCCCTTGGAGCAACGTTGGGACCGGTCCCAGACCGTCCTGGCCATTTTCGTAGCTACCACCCAAGGCCATGCCGATTCCGATACCGAGCGGCGTTACAGCCGAGAATACCGTGAGGTATCCCAGTACCGTCCTCGAGCTCGCGCCCGCAGCTACCATTTCCATTCCGACGCAGAACGCTATCACGAGTTTGTGGGTAGCTATAGCACCGGCGAGATATATAACCGAGGAAACCGATGGCTCGAGGCCAACGGCCAGACCTTCGAAGATAGCGTGAAACGACAGAGCTATCACGGTTAACAACCCTCTGACCGAAGCGTTGGGGACCGTCTGCGTGGGCGTCGTCGACGTATCCGAGGGCGAAACGGACGACGGCGACGTCGCACAGGTTCGCGTCGCGGTCGACGAGCTAGATTTCCCCCGTTCGGCTATCTCCGATGTCCGTACGATTTCCAGATTGTGCGACACGTAGTTGTCGACGTGGGACAACGGCGTCGTGTTCCCGAACGTGTTACGCTCGCGCTCGGCTCTCTCCCGTCCGTTTTCGGTCGAACGATGACGCGTTCCTCCTCCGGTCGCGCCGTCCTCCCCGCGATGCTTGTCGTCGCGCGGCTGGCCGCTGATCTCGAGACCCGTGTTTCGCGGCGTGAAAAAGGTGCCGTTTTGAAAGTCTCGGACGTACGGGTCTTGGTCGACCAGAGGGGATATCCTCGAGTCCAACGGCGGCAACGTCTTACCGCTACCGGAAGTTTCCTTGCTTCGCCGCCTGCCGTGGCTTCCGTTGCACCGTCGCAACGATACGCTTCGATGGAGAGCCGCCGACTCGGTCGGCTCCGGTTTTCGGTCGACCAACGCGTGAACCGCCTCCTCTACCAGATAAACGAAGAAAAATCCAGCGCAAAACAATAGCTCGGCTAGTCCAAGGCCACCGCTGAGCGTTACCAGCTCACCGCTCTCCTGGAGTCGCTCCACGCTTTGACGCACCTCTGGAGCGAGATGAAGAAACGTCGTGAAGAGCAGAACGCCGCCGCCGAAACAGAGAAGCAACGACGTGAGGAGGCCCTGTTGCGAGACAACAATACCGTTCAATCGACGAGTCGGGGATAATAAACTGTGACGGTAGGCGTGAGCCGAAAATGAAAGAATTTCCGATGCGAGTAAAAGTACAACAAACAAAGGCGCTACCACGTCGCATCGACTGTTCTATGAAAGATACAGCACCTGGAGCGACGTTTAATCCGTTACACTAACAACAACAACAAAAAGTGAAGCTACGAAAATGGGACCGAAATGGCAATGAAAAGATCCGATAATAATCATTCACGATACACGAGAGAACACGTTGTACGAACTCGTTGAACTCGTCGAGCAAAGTGTTCTACGAGGTTCCATTTTCTATGAGAATATACGGTACGTAAATCACTGTCGCGAGTAAAGGGGACCATTTCGCGGAGTTTTTTTCCCGAGCAGAGACAATGTTCGGAGGTCAGGTTTACCTGTGTCGTGGAGGCGGCAGCCCGGTTCAATCTGCAACGACTGATGCACAGGGGCAAAGATCCGACGCAAAGAGATCCAAAGCCGAGTAGCAGCATCGCTCCGAATTTCACGAGCAAAAGACTAGTCGACGTTGGTGCCGTTGTCACCGTTATCCTCTCCGTCGACTCGAGCGATGCCATTATTCTTTGAGTGATATCGTTGAGTCTTCCTCCTGCAGTTTCCTTCGATGGCCCGTTTTCACATATCGGCGTTGCGTCGCGCCGACGTTGCTCGCTGGCTTTTTTCCCCGTTCTCCTCGAATCGTATCATTCGACCTTGAATCAGTCCGAGAGGATTTCTCTCGCCGCGTCGATCCGAAGACGAGTCCCGACGACGACTGTTCCGCACGCGTCGCGAGCCTCGAGTCCGAGACGCCTGCTCCAGTGACGCGTCGTCACGGTAAATGAAATTTTTTCATTCGCCTCTCGAATACTCGAATAGTCGAATAGTCGGGTACTCGGGCTCGTCTACGTCACACGTACACTCGTTCGTGCCCCAGATTCGATTCGGTTGATATCACTTGGCAGCACGTGACAGCAGCAGGTGGATGTTCTCTGTTCGAGATAGGCACATTTTTCTCTCTCCCATGCCCGGTGATCGGGAATTTACGATCGTTCGATTTCGTTTCGTTGCAGCGGTCAACGACATCGAGGAACACCACGACGAGGCATCGTTGCGTTACGATATCATTACCTAACGGTAAACAACTCCCCGACGTCGAATCGAGTGACGCGACGCGTCGACGACGAATAAATTCCTCGTTCACCGTCACCGCGAATCGCGAATTCGTCGATCATCGCAACGGCATCGTCCGCTGCGAAGCGAACGGGAAATATACGTATGATCTCATTGTTAGCAACGGCGAAAACACCTGATCTTTTTTTCCTCGTTTCATATGCCTATCAACTCCTGGAATTTATTCGCATCTCGATGATGTTCGTTCGCGTTGGATACTTCCGCCTCTCACGTGCCTCCTGACGCATCCAGGTATTTTACAAGCGATTACGCAACACTGCGAACGCGATCCGCGCAATTCACTGTTTTTTCATTGTTAACAAACGAGAGAGAGAGAGAGAGAGAGACGTACGTGTGCCGCCCGAGCACTATCTATTCGTCGCCGACGATGACGCGATTCGTAGTTTACCTTCGGTAATGCAGCGTCATGTGATTTTAATTATACCCACCTCTACGACAACCGAACTGGGGATACGCTAACCGTGTTAACCGCCTCGTTCCAACCGAATACCCGTCGCAGCGTGACTTTTCCATCGCACGATCACTTTTCCAAAACGAATTCGTTCGATATTCGAGTGATAGATCCTTTTATTGCGGTTACTCCCAATATTTTGTGAGAGAGACGGAAAAAGAGACACCGGAAGAACTTTGTTTTACTAACAAATATATCAACAAACAAGGGGAGGGGAGGGGGAATCTGATAAGAAAATACGGAACCATTCGATGCAACGACCGGTCTCACGCGTGCTCCGATTTAATTTCACCCGCGATGCTGATCACTCTCGCGCGGGGATTCAACGGTCAGGACGCGAGGCATCGACGCGCGCGACAGGGGATGTTGACGGTCGCGCGTGTGGGGTCGTGAGTTACCGGAGCGGCGTCGGGAGTATCGACGTTGGGTGTCCCTCGGAATGTAGGTAACCAACACCCCCGATGATGCCTTCGGGTCCGAGACCACGAGAACGATCGCGCCACGTATCTATCTATCAGCAGCGTCTCGCTCGCTCGACGAGGAGCCACTACCACGAGACTCGCTTCTATCGTCGTGGTTTGCTACCAACGGCCGCCGATACTTCTCACCAACGTTGTAAGCTCGCACCCTCCTTCCTCCTCCATCCGCCTCTTCCTCTTCCTCTTCCTCTTGCCTCCCCTCTGGCCGACCTTCTCGGTCTTCCTCCGATACACCTCCTTTCCGGATCTCTCTAGCGCCGTTGCACTCCTACGGCATTCGCACGCATGCTCGCAGCAATCAACGCTAGCCTCTCTACCATCTCTCCTTCTTCATCCCTCGACGCTGCGCGAGCGCCGATGTGGTTTTTCCACTTGCCGGTATATCTATACGAAAATTCGCTACTTTCGTTCAAGGTCACGCGGAAGTAGGGGACCAAAATTTTCTCGATGATATTGGTATCTCGAAAAGTATTCACCGTTGTTTCTCGAGCCTTCTTCGCAAACTTGGCGAATCAACTTCGAATCCTCGAACTGTACGTCGATGGACGCTCGCGAATCCGATAAGCAATTCGCACTTGTCACAACTTTGTGTCGCGCTGCTTATGATAAATGTTTTGAAAACTCGTCGTCATTTCCTGGCGGCATATAGAAAGGCCTGCGCGATGTAGCATCGGGAACGCGGCTGTTTCAACACACTCGCGTTTACAAACGACGAGAAAAGGCGACCTTGCCTCGAGGGATAGGATTTTTATTTGACCGCGTTGTGTTATTCGTAAAACACGTTAACGCGTGTTAATTCGGCAGCAAGCGAACGTCCAATACCTAAGAAATCGATAACTGCTGAACACGTTTGAGAATTATGCAAGCGGAAGATAATTCGAAATAAAACGTGCGTCGCATCGAGACCAGCGACGCGTGTAGTAGCCTGGCAGCAAAAACACTGTCCACGCGTTTGCTTCGGCTCGCTCGATAATTTTTTCCACTGAAAAATATTTATCGAACAACGACTGTAAGGCAGAAGATGACGAGTCGCTAGTAGAACCGGCAGACGTCCGGTTTACGCGAATTCTAAAGACGCGGCGGTACTTAATTCTCGAGTTGTTTGTCTTCGTCTGGTAAACCAGATACGACGTTCGCGACGCGTGACCACGTGCGAAATCATTGCAGCCAGCAAAACGTTATCACTCCCCGCATCTTCATACGTCAGCGAAGGATGTATGAATTGCGCCGGTTTCGTTTCACCGTTAATCGCGAATTGCGACGCTATCGTCGAAAAAGACGACCGCGAATCGTACTTCGACGAGGCAGCGATTCGCTACTAAAGTCTTGTATTTGCATCTGGGAGATGAGAATACCGAGGTGCAAACGGCAGGTACGCGTATCGAATCACGAATCGATACCTAGATCGGATGTAATTAAAGGAAACGAAAGTAGAGGTGCGTGTGCGTGTGTGCCGTTCGGCTTCGCGTTCGCGGATATGCAGTCGAGCAGCATATCTGGGAACGTATAACAGTTTCGTCGATGAAAGTAGGACGAGGTAAGAGGGAATTACACCGGTACGAGTGCGGATACGGGGAAAACGGTTAGTCGAGTAGCGTGCGAAAAGCAGGCAGAAATTTTTTGTCGAACAGAAATTACTAGGTCGAAATAGATATGTAAGTATAGAAACGTGTATTGAGTGAAAAATAGCATGCATTCGTTAGATTAGACTACGGAATATGACTACACGTGCACAAATGACCATACGTGTACATGCGTATACGACTAATTACGTTAGAATGAATTAATTACGATTAATCAATCCCATCGTGATAGCGACTATGTCTATTCTAGGGTCGGAAATTGTGCAACATATCGGGAGAGGAGGTGAATAATTGTTGTATAGTTGAGAAACGTGCAGTTGCGCGATTGTAGAGAGATATTGTCGCGTGTCGACGGGAGCACAGGCGCTCCGTATGACACCACCTCGATACTTTGACTATTAAAATAGGTATGGAAAATCTTGCATACCTGGATAAACTAGATAAAGACGTGACTCGTGCTATTGCATCGACAAAAGTCACGCGCGAATAAATATCATCGGTAAAATATTCCGACTCGATCTCGCAACGTTTACCCAGTCTGACGAGACTCGCGATGTCAACAAGTGTCGAAAACAAATGACAAATTTCCCGTGATTCTTAGCTATACACGGTCATATTTACAGGTACTACGGTATCACTACTACGGCGCAAGGAATGACGAGGCGAAGCTCGGCTAATTTGTCTCTAACCGTGTACTTCGTTGATCTCCATTCTCGTTGCCGCTTCTTCTCGTTTCGATCGGCCTCCTTTGATCGGTGTGATTCAACGTGCGTTGAGATTTGGGTACAGTTGCGCGGTAAGAAATTGTTCTCTCTCTCACCGCGGCCTTCTAATGCGAGTGCGAGTGATTGTGCCCAGCTGGATTCGATCGGCGCGAGGAGGATAGAAAAAGAGTAGGAAAAGAGTTCGAGTTAGAAAAGATTGTTAGATAAAATTTGTTATAATTAGGCGATGATTAGGAAACGAAATGGAATGTTACTGCTGCTGCCACAGCTCAAGCGTGCACGATGTTATACGTATATACGAGGCGCGAACCGAGAGTAACGAAAGAAAGAGTAGAAAATAATCATGATGAAACGACGCTGCGTGTCCGCGATGAATCACACGACGCGAGGCGAAACGTAGGTTGGATAACTCTCATCAGATATGCGAAACGAAACGGGTAAGAAAAATAAATAGCCGAAACCACATTGATAAGCTGTAATCCCGATCTACGAGCAGAGAATCCGCTGTACCAACGCCGGTTATTGACCGATTTGCATTAACTAGTTGGATCAGCTGAGCGGAGCAGACCAGCTGATTGGCGAGTAAACTGGATCGGTTCTATTCTCTTGTTAGATACCTCGCTTTATCTGTTTATCAGTGACCGTGAGATACTTACTTGCCATCTCGATGCCGCACATGATGAAAAATCCAACGACTATGGATAACCAGTGCTGCAGTCCGTGTTCCTTTCTCAGGATCTCGAAGAAGACTACGTAGAGGAGAGTTCCGGTGGCCAAACCCTGTTCGAAGCGAATCGCTTAGTATCACGACTACTCGTCACACGATCACATCGATCGTTTTATGACGCGACGAATCGCTCACCTGTAGGACGACAGCGACGGCTCCACTCTCGGTGGCGGTTCCGGTTCCGATTAAAATCATGCCCACGCCGGCTCCCAGCGGCGATACGACGGAATAAGTGAAAATGTAAATAACTATCAGGTACAATTTCGTTCTCGACGAGATAAGCTCGACACCGATGCAAAAGGCAATCACGAACTTGTGCGCGGCGACGCCTCCGAACAGAGTCCTGAACAAACGAAATCACACGAATGTACAGAGTCGTGCGTGCTTCGCGTATCACCTACACGCGCGACGTACGCGTTTAATAATTAATATCAACGTTTAGTATCAAAGCTCGTCCCATATCGCGTCCATCGACTAGCAGTGCGTCGAACGACTAGTAGTGGCGCGAATGGTGAGACGATAATTTATAGCATCGTTCGTTCAAATAAGTAATTACCAGACACCGCTCGTTGTGCTTTGTAGTCCGATTGCAAGACCCTCGAAGAGCTCGTGTACCGATAACCCCAAGACAATGAGCAGACCTCTCACCGCGTTGGCAAGACTGTTGTCGGTCTGCGCGATCATCGGCAAGTGACTATGTCCGTGACCGTATCTGTAGGAAAATACGAACTTGTTTGCAGATCGATTGTGAGATGTGTTGTTAGCTAAACGAAGCTACGGTGTCCTCGTCGTGGATTGGAAAGCAGGATCGTACAATCGAACTCACCCGCGCGGAGCATTCGCACCACCCGCGCTATTATGGCCATTTTCAACCAAATCGCTGGTACTCTTGTCCACCTGTTTTTCCGCCGAGTTTGCTCTCAGTTCTTCCTGTCGTTTCAAGTTTTTTCTGAGATAGACGTGGACCAGCTCTTCCACGAAATAGATCAAGAAGAATCTGTAACATGGTCAAAAGAATGACCCGGTATTTGGGTGTCGTCGTTATTCGCAACGATATAGAGCTGACTGGTCGTCGATCGGTATACTAACCCGGAACACATCAGAAGTTCACTCAACGAAACACCTATCGATTCTAGTTCCCCCGATTCTTGTAGCTCCTCCACAGCTTCTGTAACTTCGGGCAACATGTGGAGAAACGTCGTGGCCAACAACACCCCACCGCTGAAGCCTAGCAATATTTTGATCGTCCACGCAGATCTGCAACATCGTACACCCGTGATCGTGTGCCGCCGTACGCCGCACGCAAATCTCTCGCGCGAATTTACCTCGGGGTGATATCAGTCGCGGACCAATTCATCCATTTCGCGAGAACCAACGGTAAAAGACCCATGCAGAGGCTGAACGTACATAGGCATACCATGGTAACGGTCTTCGCGACCAGAATCCCCGAAGAGGAATCATCCGAGTCTTCGTCGTGCCTCAACGCCGTGAGGCTGATCGACGCGTTGATCAAATCCATTTCTCCAACAAATGCTGACACCAGACTCGTTAATAATTAGCACTGCAAACAAATATATCGCCGGTATGTTATACCTGTTTAACGCGTAGACGCGTCGAAATGTACACGGATTTATCATCGAACAAGATGTTAAGAAGGACGGACCTCGATGAGATGACGACACTAAACCCAAGCCAACTTTTCCCCCAAATTCCGTGAAAACAGTTCTCGCGGAAGAGTAGTACTCGCGAATCCTCATATTCGATAAATACAACGATCAATCGTAATTATTATTATCTATCGTCGATCTCTATAGAGTCGTAGTTGAGTGGCAGGGTCTCGTTATCGATAAACTACTAGCGTGCGTAATCCCCGTCACTTACACGGTATGATTTTGCGGAGCTTTAATTGTCAATACAATTTGCAGTCCTCCTCACTCTGTGACACTTGATCGTAGAATTTCGCCATTGCGTTACAAACACACGGAATAGATTCTCTCTGTTCAGGAATGTGATCGTTGTAAAAAGCTTTGCGAATAAATAACGACGTTCAATTCCGTATCTATCGTCAACTTCGTTACGTCTATCAGTATTCTAGTCCACTCTATCCCCGTATGTGTATCAAATATGGCTTAATGCATTTGTAGAGAAAGAAATAAGGAAGAACTTTTGCTAACGTTACTTTGTTTCCACTATCGCGAGTTTATAGAAAAGTTTGCACTACGATTAGCACCACCTACGCAGGAGGTAATTGCTATCGCTTCCTTTCTAATTCATTGTCAGATATCGTCACGTCCAAGTGATGCGAACGAGCAAATATTGTCTCTCGTAGAGATTAACGAGGTAGCGACTCGATCGCATAACGGTCGTCGAGATTAATAGATTACGCGAGGTGATCGAGATGCGTTATCAATCACGAAGAAGTAGCGATGAAACGTCCGACGATGCCTCGTTAGACTCATCGTCGATGCCTCCTCCCCATCCTGCCCACCGAGAATCGATGGAGTATTTTACATCGCGTTGGTTTTCCGTTACCTTTCGTCCTGGGACGAGGAAAAATCTAATTCGTTCGTATTCGCGACGAGGGTCGTTGTCGCAATTGTGCGATCGACGGAGATCGAGAAGCACTATCACCTCTTACCTTAAACAATGCGAGAGCTTTCGCAAAGTGGCTCAACGAGAGATAAACGACGAAGACTAACGGCGAGATCCTTCGCAGATCGGTACATATACTCGGTGCCGTATCTCTGGTACCTGTGGTTAATCATTTATCGGTTGATAACGCGCCGTTAACGCGCACGTTCAACGGGCGGATTTACTCAAATTTTTGACCTTCGGTCGTTGTTAGGCAGCGTTAGTACGTTGCGCAATTTTTGTACAAGCCAATCTCTATGCAGAAAAGTAGCGACGGATTTTTTTTCTCTTTTTTTTTCGAATCGTTAATTTCTCTACGTTTAACTAGAACCCCAGGGGTAGATGCAAATGGTGATTTGAAAATACGGGAAACGAATGTTGGCAAGATCCGTAAAATTTTAGACAGATTTGGTCCTCAGGATCATTCGGAGGAGAAAAGAAAAAATCTCCTTATACACAGTTATGTCAGAAAAATATCTCTTACCCTAGAAACTCGTGTAGTTAAAGGAAAATCGTGGACGAAGCACCGATTCGGATGGCGCGTTCGCGTACGAGTACGAGTAAGCTTACTAGTATTCGTGATACCGGACTCGAAGTAGAAAGCAAGTGTACGATGCGAATGGCGTACGTACAATGCATTCTGCATTATTTTCGCAAGGTAAAAAATACGTTGATAAAAATCACCACGACGAAGCACGCTTCGGTTGTTTCTCGGGCGTACTTATCGTTAATTCTTTTTTCGAACACGATGTTTGCCCACGAATCCTCAACTGAACGTGAACAATACGCGTTCCTCTCGTATCTCTCGTCTGCCCCCTCAAAGTCTGCTATGCTACGTTCTAGGTAAAAAATAATAACTGCAACTGGAAAACGTACAGTTCCGTAGATTTTTGCACGCCTCGTATACACAACTCGAGCGTCCGAAAGCCCACAAACTGATGAGTCGCCGTTGTCAATTCGCGCATAATATTAACACTAACGTTGCATTTTTTATTCGTCTTCGACTTTTTTTATTCATATATAGCTACCTAATTTTTTAATATTCGTCTTTTCTTCGATCGTTTTTTCTGATAATCATATGTACTCTATCATTATTTACCGTGAGCCGTCTTTTAACCGCTGTACAAATATATGAAATTTCCCACAGTTATCCGCATTGAATTCTCAAACTCACTACTAATTTTAAGGTTTCCAAAAAAAAAAAGAAAAAAATGTCAAAGAATTGTATTTTAGGAAGAGATCGTGTTCTTATGTACAGTTTGTTGAGCACCCCATGCTCAGCTATCATACGACAATTATTTTATGTTTTATTTCACTTTCCAAATTTTATATTTTTTCCAACACCACGATCGGTAGCGATAGGTATTTATAAAATGTCGGTAGTTTCAGTGTTAAGCGACGTAGTTGCCACGTGGTCGCGGATGACTATACCAGTCAGTGTGATATGGAAAATATACATGACAATTCTGCAAAGTGAGTTTGTCAGCTTTTGCGGTAACGTTTCCGTAGATAAGGAAATAGTGAGGATTAGCTCGCTAAATTTGTTGGTAAAAAGTCGTTACGCGAACAGAGGGATCGACCGGTTATATAAGTATCGCCGGTACGCATTTTTGAATACAGGTGTGCAATTTCGAAGTAAAGCGGTAGTCGCGAACTTCGGTCTATTTTTAAAGATTGCAATACCGTTGCCAAGTTTGTCGGTACGCGCGAGTAATCCTTTATCGCGAGGTGAAAGTGCATCGTACGACACTCGTTATCGGATACGCGGCGGGGTACGCATCTCGCAGAAAAGACCTTTCGCGAAGTAGGAAGAAAAAAAATGCGGCGAGACATTTTCACAATTTTCGATGTTGCGCGTAGATCTAAAAAAAAATATCGAGGGGATGAACGTCCTATGAATGAACTCGAGGATAACCTTGGAGCGTTGTTTATTGTTATGACATTGGCTCGATCATTCCAGTTTCGTTATCATAATACGATCGTTATTGTTCTTATTTCTGTCTTTTTTTTGCAATAACATCTTGTGAGTCACAAACGTGCGTTCGCGGGTTTTACCCGAATGGATGGCGATACGTTCGTTTTCTTTAGTTTCCCCGCGTATTATTCTTGACACGACTGTAAAAATGGTCGACACAGGAACACGCCGGCGGTTAACCGGCGTCCGTTTTATCGCGCACCGCGGGAGGCTCGGTGAATGCGATCGGCAAACGTTTTTACAAAAGTGTAAATTCGATACTTACGTATTTGTCTTTTCTCCGAGTCGACGAGAGGGAAGAGAAGCGAAGGAGGACGGGATTCGCCTTCGCACGTGCAAACTTCCACCGAAAACTTCGCGGCTGCGATTGGCGTATGAAGAGGAATAACGAGAACAATTGCCGAGCGGTATGTGCATGCGGCATTGGCGCGGTTCGATGATTTGAATTTTAGTTTCGGTTCGGTGTTAAGCCTTTCCAACGGCTCACGCTCGCTCTCTTGGCACGGAAAATATCACTCTGCCGCACGCTCTATCTACGCTTTCGAGGCAAGACGCGCGAGAATATGCTAGCGAGTGAACCAGGGTAGGAAGGAGTAGGAGCGGGTCCCCGGGAGGAGAATGAGAAGCAGTAGAGGAGGTGGAACGAGAGAAATAGGAGACGAGGTGGGAAGGAGCCGAGGGGGAAGTCGAGGTAAGAAGCGATACTCGGGCATAAAAGAGTTCGGAGCATTTCGACGAGGCGACGTTTGATTGGCGTCTTTTACAAAACGCACGACCGAGCCCTCGCGGGTATTTCCCACAGCTGTGCCTACCACGCGACGAACGTGCATCGGCACGGCTAGCGCATACCTGTGCCATTCTCCGCGGCACGGGAACGAGAAGCTCGTATCCGCGTACGCGGTGACGATACGCCGATGCATCGACGTCCGATGCAACGAATTCGGGGTCGTCGCCGTGCGCTCTGCGTTTCTTTCCTTCTCGTGATACGTACTCCCGTTACATGCATCCTGCGACACGCATAGGTGCAACAGAAATGGAAAATATCAGGTTTTTCATTTTCTTTTCGATATTCTCATCGAGGCGAAGAAGAAGAAGAATTCGAATGGCTTCTTCGGGCTGATTGTTTTCCGTCGCGAAAACTAATTCTCGCACATCCGTATTGTTGAAAATAAATTATAATAAAATGAGGTAAAATAATACGCGGAGAGCATCGGCTTTGATATGGTTAGCTTTTGTCGTGGCATTTACACAGGAAAGCAATTTGAGATTGTTATTGGCGGTGGATTTTAATGATCCATCTATCTGATCGTAGATCGACGAGCTGGAGTTTCCCGGACGATCGATTGCCGTTTCCCGCGAAGTGGTGACGGCGAAGCGAGGTGCTGCAATTCGGTACTTTTTTTTTACACCGCTTCGTTGATCATTACCGTGGCGTAAGCTCCGGCACTACTTGCATACGCATGAGCGTGAGCGTGACGCCGGCAGACTCGGGGCATCCCGGAATATGTTGGCCCGTCGGCGTGGATCGTGACTACTGAACTGAAAGACTACGTGGTGACCTTCGCGTTCGTACCATTCTACGAGTAAGTTCTTCGCGGAACTATCTATCGTCCATTCCGCTCTGGCTCTGGACCAACCGAGGGAAGGTTTTGCTCGGAGCGGACAGGTAAAACCTTGAACGTTCTCGTTCGATGCCCGTGGCATACCGCGAACTTTGATAGGCCACCGCTCGCTATAATATAGCGATATATTATATCGCAGCGGTTTGTTTCATTGGTGCCAAAAAAAACCGAACCAAAAAAATCGTATCGCGTTACCGTGAAAGTTTTGTCCTCGCCTTAATATTTATACCAGCGACGTCGGCTCCAAATTATAGTACTTCGTCGATTCAACGTAACGTTCGCGAACGAACCTAGTCGCCTTTACGAAAAATCCCTGGCAGGAAGATTTTCACCGATAGTACGTTTCAAAAAGGGACTCCTCGGTTTTTCTTGTACCAGCCGCGTTCCGCTTGGTGCGATCGCAAATCCCAACACGTACACCACGTATACTCCTACGATACACCTAACAAAAAAGATCCGCCGGCGTGTATTATTTTTAGAAAATGTTGGAGCGACATCGAGTAAAAATAGAAATCGTAGACGATTCGAGATCCCACGATTAATAGGTGGAACAGGAAGCGTTAAATAGGTCGAGCCAACGAGAACTACGAACTGTACTCTCGTCAGTCCAAGGCGTCGATCTCGAGCTACGATCTTAAAAAAACACCTTTCGCTTTTCAGGAACTGCATACCTCGTGGACCAATACCTTTTGTGTATCCTTGAAGCTGTCGCGAGTGTCCGAATATGCGTACCTATATGCCTGTATTCGTGACCATTTGTAATTCAAATCTGGGATCGTAGGTATACAACTTTGTTGCTCGTACAATTCGTATTCGAAGTATCTACTCCGAAAGGCAAACGCTTTCGAAATGAAAAAAAAATACAGTGCGAACGTGGCTGTAATAGCGAGCGCGGTATTGTTTTTAACTCGACCGCGTAACATCATCCCAGCGTCGAAATTATACTGCAGATGACAACATTTCGTAAAACAATAGGATCGTCTTTCCGCAACGAATATACCTACGACTCGCGGAGCGATCAGATGAATTCGACGGGTCTGCGTTACGCGTTATTAGCATTCGACGAGTCCGCGCAGCGGAGTGTTCTCCGTGTAGCAGATCGACTCGTGCTCGTGGAGAACAGGATACGCGAGTAACCTGGGTGAGCTACGAAGAGTCGGGAAGTCCAATCTTCGTCCGTCGCCCAACGTGCGCACGCTCGTGCAATATTAACGATGCGAAGTTTGCCGTTGGAGGGACTAGAAATTGATTAATTAATTAATTAATTAAGCAGTCACGCTCAGTTTTTTTTACCCGCATACCTGGTTTTCCCGAACAAATTCGTCGTATTTTATTTGTTTAAATTCTGTCGGCGTCGAAATTCGCGATGCGAAAAGGCGAAATTATTTTTCGATAGCCGGCGTATCGATCGCCAATTTCAGATTCGATTCGTGGACTCGTGAGTGGGATTAAATTTTCTTCCGAGAAATCCTCGCGTCACTGGCGACATCCTGCACGGATTACAAACGATACCTACATGGCAACAGGCGGAACAGTCGCGCGTATCAATGATGCGTTCCCATCTTCTCTCGTCGTGACATAACAACCGCGGCGTATTTGATTCGTGAATCATGCGGAACCGAGTTATTCTTGGGAGGTGGAATCAGGTAGAATGAAATTCCTCGAAATGAGTCATCTAATCGGACGAACGCAGAGAATGGGAAATGGAATCGAAAAGACAAAATCAGCCTGTGTCGCCTGGTCACATCGCTAGTTGCATAGCTGATGGGTGGGTAAGAGACTGTAAGATACCGCGAGCGCGTGCTTTCTCTTTTTTACACCTCGGGTCAACGACTCTTTTATCGCGTTGCATCCATACGCATCTCCTTATCGAGTACACACCTCGGGTGAAAAATCGGAATCCTCGTCATTCAGAGAAATCATATCGGCGACCGTCGCTGGCCCGTGAACGAGTCGCTCCGGCGAGAGAGAACGGATGGGAAGAGCGCGATGCGAGCGCTACTCGAGATTTCGCGCGACTTTCACGAATTTGCGGGAGAAACGCGAACGAATACTCGCGGAAACGTGACGGGGACTACGAATGACACGAATTTGCTCGACATAGATACAAGAATTTCTATAATATCGGTGCCGCGAGAAGTCGCTTCTCAGGGGTTCCGTGTGCGAACGTGCACGCAGGACGAACCTGCCCAAAAAAGTCACACTTGTCGTAACAAAAAAAAAAAAAAAAAAAATTAAGAGGAAGTTTGCAGTTAAGTCGTTTTTTTCTCTCGGCAATAAAATATCATCACACAGGGGGGAGATCGGTTTATTCGGGTGCGAATATTCGTTGCGTTTCGAGAGCACTGGAACCCAAAGGTTTGGCATGCGCGTCTCGCGGGATAACGACGCAGCTAACCCGGGAAAAACCGGTATTGGTAAAATAAGACGGTCGAAAGGTTCTACGATCTGCGATGACGTGGGGGGAAAAACGACGGTTCACCGAGATTCGCGGGGTTCACCGAGACTCGTAAAAATTGTAATCATCCGCGGTGTTGTTGTCAATTTCGGAACAAAAGCTTCGTGAAATCTGTCTGCAAATAAGAACGTGGTAAAGATACGCGTTTATCAGTTGGTCGTTGCGCGTACGGCGAAAAAACGTGCCACGTCGTTTCATACTTTCCCATCTCGCTGACACATCCGAGGATTATCGAACAGAATTGTACGCCGATCGAATTGCTGATTCGGGACGACAAAAAATTCGACTAAAATATCGTATCTGCCGTTTTTCGTTCCGATAACGTCGTTGGACTCGAAAAATCCATTTGTACAATTGGTTCGATAAGCCCGGTCCTCTCGCGGTATGAATTTCGTTCCAAGGGGATTCGCGACACGTTTTTGCTACAACAACAACAAAAATCACGTACTCGGCGAAGAATTGCGGTTTTAATAATTGCAACGGTTCGGCCAACGTACGCGGGGACGTTGCGTGTAATCTTGACGAGCGATCTTTCGATGCCAAACGATTGTCATGATTATCGGGCTCGAAGATTTCTCGTTGAGAAAAGGTTAATCTTGATCGTTAAATATACGAGACGAGCGTTGTCACGTCGATGTGAATGACAGATGCTATTCAAAAACGCTCGCAAGGGATATAATATGATATACATGCATATAATATAACATATCAACGGACAGTTCTCGATACCGCATCGAGCTCGCGCGGGTGCGTGACGTGTAGTGGAACGTCAGGCGCACGAATGGTTCGACCGTGCTTCTCTTCCCCAAACGTTTCTAGGCTCGAACAAGTTACTCACGCTTCGCATGTTGTTCTCCGTCCGCCACGGGTTCCTTCGTCCTCTAGAGCTGCCTAAAATAATTCGAATCTACGAATTATTCGTATCGAATCGAAAATTATTACGCAATTCGATAATTCGAATTGTTCGTCAAATCTCAAATAATTCGTGTATTTTCGAGTATTCAGAATTTGCGGTCTATTACATTGTCAATAATTTAATTATTAAATTATCACATTGTAAATAATTCAATTATTAAATTAAATTATTTACGATTTTTCATTAAAAAATAATATACATTTTCACATACAGCACGACGAATAGACTCTTTAAACAGCACAGCACCAGAAAAAATAAATTAACAACAAAATGACATAAAGGAAATTTGACGTAAGAATTAATTATATTTTAAAGACCGAAAATAATTTGTCTATACAAGGAATTCATAAATTACGCGAAAGTTGCAAATTATTCGAAAGTTTCGAGTTACGCGAAAACCTCCGAATAATAAGAAGGTTTCGATGGCTATTCGCGCACTACTATCGTTCGCCTGTAATTTGAAATATCGTCAAATGTTGAACGTGGACGTGCACGCGGATTTTCCTCCTCCCGACTCATCTGCAATGAATTTGAAAATCGTTCAACGAATACTCTTGACGTGCGAGTAGTTTTCGTCGTTAGCATTAAACTCGGCGAGGATTAAAATAACGGAATGAAATCGAGTGACGGTCGTAAAACGAACAATATCTATCGCAAGATCTCATTCGCTACCGTTATCGGATCAACGTCGTATAGCGTATATCGCCGCGTTACAGATAGCGTGATCAATAATAACGCGTGGTGAACGATGAAATTGCGACAACAGGCTTCGAACTGTAACATTTTTTTTCCTCCTCGAACCAACGCGCCTCTGATAAAACGAACGATGGATTCCCGTCGTTTCGGGTCCAAAGGGTCGTTGTATATCACACCGGGATGACCGCTCGCGATAAGAAGAATAAGAAGACGAAGAAATGCGACGTCTGTCACTTATTTGTGGAATACCATGTATTATATTACTATTTGGAATGTTACATTAGGTACATCGACGGCGGATAGATGTCACACCCGCGAGACAGCGTCGTTACGTGATATCGATATAGTTTTACAGCGTAAGATTCTGCTTGCTTATCATCGGGAGGGCACGCGCGCCACGTGCGTTTTTCCAGGCGCGCGACCCGATCGGTTATACGAATTTTCATTCCCCTCTCTCGCTCGGGTGGACGTACTGCTAATTATTTTTAATAATACTACGAGTATGTAGATGAAAGTATTCCTTCAAGCATACTTGATGATAGGCTGGGTGGAAATATTACAGACTTCCTCCACTGCATACGATACGTAAATATACGGTGTTATAGAAAAGGAACGAATCACGTTATCATATATGCATATACAAAATAGTGAAAATACATATACAACTATATACATGCTATAAATTGTATAATTCATTATAGACATAGACGTATGTATTTTTTGTCTTTCTTTCTCTAACAGCTAGTCGAAACGAAGAACTTGATATCGATAATGTCATTTTTGTTAAGGTAGTTGCGCCGCTGATGTTAGCGCCTCGGTGAACAAATGTGACCTTGAATTGACTGTAACTATTAATCCGACGAATGTTCGTTACCTTTGCGCCGAATGGATTTTACTCGTCGTACTTCTACTAGTACTAGGTACCGTGTTCAAACCTTGCAAGATGCGTTTCCGGTCGAGCAAAGAATTCGCGCGAACCATCGATTCGTCAGGATCACGAAGCGCCTTGACGTGGAAAAAATATTTGTAAATGCTGTTGCAATAACCGCGAATACCACCTCGACGCATCGTATTCGTTTATTGTCGTAATTGTTGAAAGTACCCTCGCGCGATTGGATAACGACTTTATTTCCATGACGCGAAAATATTGCGAAGGTAATTCGTTTATTATCGCGCTAGCAGCATCGATTCAACTAACCCAACGAGCGTAACACGTTATATCTGCGCGGCGCTACGTCGCATCGCGCTGTACATCGTCGTTATTACATACCACTCATTTGTATTATTTTCGTAATAATCGTTATTGTTATTATTAGTATTAGTATTATTATTATGATTATGATTATCATCATCGGTGAGGTTCCGCGGAATACGAATATGTTCGAGGAACACGGAGCTACGACGGAGAACGATGTGTACGTTGCCGTTGATCAGATTCGACACGTGTCGTTAGCGATTCGATGATAATACATTGGCTATCGAGGATAACGAATGCAGACTGATTACGCGATCGCCGTTCGCGATACAACGAAACAAAGTAGCGATATCTCGGCGGAAAAATAAAAATCGCCGGAATTAAATGTCGAGTGGGTACGGGAGATTATCACGGATGCAAGAAGAGGACCGGCCAAGCCTCGAGCCCGCGTGATTGACGCGCACGATACACGTAGATCGACCCCGGGAGATGCGTCGCCGCGATTTCGAGCGTAATCCAATCGACTCCCGGAGGACATTTCCGAAACTAAAGAAGACTGGTATTTTTCATTTTTATTATTATTTTTTTATTGTACTACGACGTCGAAGTTTTATTAAACAAATTAAATACAAAAGTTTTCCTCGCATGCTTACGTTATAAATAATTAAAATAACAGAGACAGGTATAAATAAAATTGATGGAAACAGATTGCTCTCGTGATCCACCTCTTTCTATTTTTCTTTTCTTCCAACCTATTAAAAATTCACTACGAAATAAATAATGCTTACGAGTTTTCTTTTTTAATTCAGCTTTTTTTTTTTTTTGCTTCTTCGAACGCAGACTGCCCCTGGCATATCTCGCTCGTTCGTTCTCGAGTTGTTCTCCGTTTTGCGACTTTTTCCCCCCACCGTCGATGCGATCAACGAGATATCTCTGCACGCGCTCGCACCGTCGATCGAGTTCCGTCGCTTCTTCGCAACTTGCGTCCAGTTAATCGATTCCCTGGGATTACGCGTGTCACGAAGCCCTCGGTTTTAATCCTATCACGTTTCCGTTCCCGGCCCGCGCGTAAAACGATGGAAAACGTAATTTACCTCGCGGCCAAATCCAATTTTTTCGCCACCTCGACGCGCAAATTTGTATCCGGTACGCGGAAAAAACACGTTGATTTCTTTGTGAAGGGGAAAGAAAACAGCGGTCGAGATGATTTTTCGGAGAAAACGATCCACGGTTGGAATATTCGAAGAATATTTACAAGGGTTGCTGGAAGAATCTGTGGACGTGCGATGAATCGAGCGATACGGTCACACCTTAACGGACGTGGTTAAAAAAATATAATAATCATCGCAGCGATAACAATAACAGCAGTAACAACGGCAACGGCAATGGTCTCGATTCCTTTCTTTCGCGAGCGATTTCTTTCGCCTCGACGCGGCGACTTTCTAATCCCGATTCGTTTGATTTATCTCACTCTGCGCCGAACGAGTTCGGGCTCGATGGTTCTAGGCTCACGGATAACGTTGCGCTTCGGAGATATTAGGGATCTATGCGGAAACGATGCTGCGCGAAGCGTTCACGCGACGCGTCTTACTGTTACATTGCTGCAGAGTCGCCCTCGTTGTGGTCGATAATTTTTCGAAAAAACCGAGCAGCTTACATAAACGGTGCGTCGATTGACGTGAAAAATCAGCCCACGTTTGGAAAGCCAACGTTCATAATTATTGGCATATTTTTCAACGAGGTGCATTCGAGGTACAATGAAAATGCCAATGGTAAATATATATATTAAAATCTTGAAGCTTTCGTTGTTGAGGCAAAACCGAGAGATTACGATGGAAAGTTATCTCGATACGATTCCTGCTATTTCGCATATATACACTGAACAAGATTTGTCGTCGAGGGGCGTGCTGCTTCGTTGGAACAATTTAACAGACTTCCTTATTTCTTTGCGAGCGAATGGAAGATAAACTTAACGATCGTAATTCGCGACGATCGTGCAAATAAGTTTATTGACCGATCTCGAGAAATTGCCAGGACTGAGATCCAGTTACTCGAGCACCAAAGTTGCAGGGAAAACGTTTCGAAATAACTGTCAAATTTGCGTTAACAACGAACCCTCCGACATGTACATTGTACTCGTATACATCTACCACTCGTATACATTGCTATCGTTAATGCTAATAATTCTCTCGGAATACCGTGAAATTTGACAAACAGATTTTTCCATCGTCACCGTTTACTTATTGCAATGATAATCCGGCTATCTTACGCGCAGTACGAGATTGCATCGATATTTGCCTACAAATTGCGAGACATATTTCTTCCGCTCGAATAGTCGAAGGGACGAATGAGTACTCGACGCGTTGCACGTTTTTTTTTTTTTTGCTCGTATGCTTGAAACTTTATCGAGAACGAAAATCAGTATAGATGCGCGAGGAACGATAAACCGTACGAGCAGCAGCTTCGTGCTCGCGAAATTTTGCACAGATTTTCCCCTTATTCGTTAAATTCACGATAGTCCGTGCGAAGAGCTGATAATGACTGCTGAATCGCGCCACGCCACGCGTTTGATTGAATTCTTCTCGCAGCGAATTATGAAAGTAGAATAAATTTGAACCAAGTCGAATCCGTGTTTTCGGTGTGAATTAAAATCTAGGCTATTTACATCGTCTTAACTTAAAGGGTTGAAAGGCTACGCTACATGTATGTATATAATACAGATGCCGCGCCGTTTCGCACACGGCAATAAACGATATTTAACATCTTTGGGCTCAACTTATTACACATTTATAGAAATTCATTTCGTTAGCGATGAAATTGTTTTTTTTCTGTTTTTCTGCATTTTTTTCGTTTTGTTTCGTCGCAGGAAAAACGTTTCTCGTTAACGCCTTTCCGTTGGTCAGTGTTATTTCTTACAACTACGCCTGGCACCGTCGGTAGGACGAGTCGTTAGGATGATTACATTTCGTCCTTTCCCACCGGTTGCCAATCATCTATCATCGTCGTTGGGAAATTGGAATAGATTCCCGTTCAGTCGTGCACGAGGTTAGCGATCGGAGGGCGTCGATTCTTGTTTGTGTGTTTGCTTGTTTTTGTTCGGGTTTTTAAGAAAAGAGGAAAAAAACTCGGCACCTCCGTTTCAAGGGTCGGGCGAAACCCGGGACAATTTCGCTTCGTGAAATTGCACAGCGAGAACGGATGCGAATCGCTGTTCGAGTCACGAGAGTGTCTATGATAATTATTGAAAATAAAGTCTAGCCTCGCTCGGCTTGTTAGGAATTGCAATGTATTATCCTCAGGTAATTTTGTGTTCCTTACGCTGCGGAAACTATGTACGTCAATTATTTAGTCTCGCAAAAATCATCCTTATCGCACATATCCGACGATCAAGGTCGTCGGGTATCCCAAACATCAGCTACAAATGATACTCGAAGGTAATCACCGTTCCGGCAGTATTTCGTATCGCTTCTGTGCATTGTCGAAAAGCACTGTGCATTTCCCGAACGAAGCGTCGGCGAGGGATCAACATCGTCGATACTCCCGGGAAAATGTTTCAGCACTTGTAACTCAAATTATTTCACGCGAGATTACATTATTCTCTCTCGCTCTATCGCTCTGTGCGGATAATAAATTCAATGGAAGGAAAGAGAGCGGGAGTGAGAGAGATTATCGATTATAATCAAATCAACCACATCAATTCGAGTCAACTGAACTCTACACTGCCGAGACTTGAGCATCCTCGTCATCTGAAACAGGGGAAAGAAATCTTTTTAATCACGAACCAATAAAATCCACGTACGTATCTCTACTAAATGCGAATATCCTCACTAGAAATTCATACTCCACGTAATGCGTGATATCAAACACGCGTATGAGAAAAAAGCGGAAAGAAATTTCCATCTCTCGGTTGGTTCCAAAATCGAAAAATATTTTCAGCCTTATCGAAGATTTTCGCACGGGAAAAAAGCGTGATATTTTACGCGAAGCGAATCAAAGCTCTGAAAAAAATAACAACTCTGTGTGGCAAACAGCAACGAGGTATGAAATATCGATAAATATTGTCCTCGAATGCTCGGTGCATCCAGGTGATTCGGACCTCGGTTGGCCGGATATCGATAGATAAATTGCTGTGAGACAAATTTCCCGTGACGAAACAGCGCGAGACAACAGCGTTGAGAATTATTATTGAATGAACCTGCTGCAAGCTCGGCGTATTTCGTCAGAGCGTGGAGCAAAAGTAATAATCTTCGCATCCGTGCCGAATCTATAACCAATAGATGTGACATACGTGTGCGAAATGTACGTACGTAAATATATAGGTAATGTATGTAACATGTATATTATATAGATGGTAGAGCAAAATGCAAGCAGGTGCTAAAAGACCAAACAAACAGGCATAATAAGGTGCACGAATCAAAATGTGCATGACACGAAATAAAAATAGTTACGAGCCACGTCGAGTGACATACACTCAATATACACGTTATTTACACGCAAACGGAATGCAAAAGAGAGAAAAAAAAATAGAGGTAGGTAGAGTTGTCATTGCTCGTTACATCACTGTGCAACATCGGACCAATCTCGTGGCGCAAAATATTCGATATTACCTAATCGAGAAGACGAAGGGTAAAAATCTCAGAAACGAAATACTTCGCGTAGAACAATAATATCGTTGAAAAGTTACGATGAACTTTCGTTAGATAAGCGTAATATTCGAGATATTATCGATCTATTCGAAGCCGTGTCTGTGAACTACTTGGCTAAAAAAATACATCTAGCAGTAAATCGGAGAGCCATAAAATCACAACTCGGCTTCGCTACACAAATGATTAGCATGCTTCATTCAACGTGTCATCGAACGAGTATCGAGTGGGGCAAATATACGTATACATGTTGTACTGGCATTTGAAGTACACGAATCCGAAGTATAATTCTATGACCCTTTGTTACAAACACGTTTGTAGTACCATCGTCGTGATCGGTGTGATAGGTGACACCTTCGTGGCTATGAGCCCTGCCCAACCTGTGCAGCCTAGCCATCTGAGCCGCTACTTTATAGGCAGGAGGTTGGCGAGTAGGAGCACCGCGCGTCGTCATTCCTCCGGAGGGCAAGCCAACACCCGCTCCCATACCTGTAAGCCCTGTTGTCTGGTATACGCGATTCAATTACCTGCTCGGATTAATCGCGAAAAATTACGGGGAACGAGAGAAGCGGGAACAACGATGGAGCGTACCGATCGAAAGGAGAGAGACGAAAAAGGAAAAGCAATTTCACCGTTGTCATCGAATAAATCCAACGTTACGGGGGTATTTGAAATTCGTTAGGGTGGTTAAAAGTCCGAATAAGCTACTCGGATGACGTTAATACGAGGAAGCGACACTTTAGAGGCAAATTAATTTGAGAATGTTTCGAGCTGCCAGCAAATAAAATGTAACATTTTCCGTTGTTAGTCGAATTTTTAGTCACGTGGAAGCGAATAATCCTGGGGATTCGAGTATAGAACGATGTTTCAAATCGCGGTGAATGCGTGTAATATTTTTCTGCAATATTGGTAACGATAAGATTATTCGCGTCGTTGGTTCATCGTTTTTACTAAAAATTCAAATGTTGCTACGGTCGAGAAGCGAAGAGTGCTCAAAGTAGCCGACGAACCGCCGTCACCGTATTGCTGCGTTCCAATAATTCCTTCGACAACGTCCGCCCGATCCTTACGAACTAAAAATGCGGTTAAGCTAGGACATATTACTATATTACTAATGCTAACACTACGAGCCTCAATTTCACAGATTTATAAAACGATGCACGTTATTTTGGTTATTTTGAATTTGTTGGTGGTTAGACGTGACATGGATTAGATACGACAGACACAGCGAAGCGTATTTATCGAGCAGAAGCAACATTCGTAATGCGCGAAGAACAGGCATAGTAAAAGCTGGCGGTCCAGTCAATTCGACGCCAAGAATCGAACATCCTCGATTCGTGGAGAAAATATAAACATAATTTCTCAGCAGCCAATAAATTGCACACCTTCCAACTTCCGATTCTCTTCGAAAGCACTTTTAAGAAGCAAGTTGGATGTACGAAGAGTACACATCGTACACACTGTTCGTGTCGTTGCGACGACAAAAATCACAGTCGGCACAGATTTGTCATCAATCCACGAATTGTAGTCCGGTCTAACTGGCTGATCACGAGAGGAAGTAAGAATACGTGCAATTCGTCGTATCTACGTGGTATAATACCGATCTAATAGTTCCATTACTGGCCTATGGAGCTTAGACACTCACCTTGAGGAGGTTGGGGTTGGTGATAGTAGTGGTGGTAGGTGGCAGGGAGTGGAGGCAGCACGGCGACTGCATGTGGGAACGGAGGTAGTCCCCCCCGCGTTATAGAGCCTGCACCATACACCACATACACGTTATAAGCCAGTTAAAAAAACCTTTCGTCCAAGCATCGCTAATTGGCATTGAAATCGCGTCGACACCAATCTAGTTGATTCCTTCTATGTCGCGTAAATTCATCGTAAATTATGTACATAGATGTGCGACGCGGGCGAAAGCGGATAACCGAAGCCAATTTATGGACCAGATGTGCCACCTTTACCATTTCAATGTATCATTTGCGAAGCGGATTCCATAAAAATTACAGATATATATATATATATATATATATATATATGTATATATATAAGGTTGAGGTATCAACTTTGATTGCATTTGCTGCAACTTCGGTTAAACATCTTTTGGTAGGCGCGCGCGATGAAACATCACGATTAAACTTTGAAGTATCGTACAACAGCGTGCAGATGATCGTGATGGTGAGTGAGAAATCTGTCGATGCGAGTGGAATAACGAATAAAATGATACGCGAATCTGAAGCTTCAGACCGGCGACGTGTAAGCGACAGCAGTAGCGATCGAGAAACGTGACAAAGCAATTGTAGATGATTATGAATTTACAGCAGTCTAGACAATAATTGAGCGATATATGATACGATGATTATCAGACACATGCAAAGGCACTTTAACGACAGTCGATTCGACAGATTTGCTACACGAGTATTCCTTATTCACACACAATACAACAGCATAGCATATCGATCGATCAGTAGTCAATATATATATATATATGTACAAACTCGTTATAACACTATTGTAAGCATCAAATGGAAAACCCGTGGGCTATGCATACAACGCGATAAGATGAACTAGTGCAAATCAGTTGTACTAATTGTTTAAGTTTTCTAGAGTTATAACAATTTTCTAGGCAAGTCTACGTGAGACTTCGTCGACGAGAAGTTTTGGAAAGGATCGACACATCGATCGCTGGACGATATACAATAAAAATGTGTACTTGACTTTTATGCTATATCAAACTTGTCACGCGAAGGAATTTTTCCTAGACCTATGGTAGAACGAATTCTCTACGTTGTTACGTACCTTGCATAGCGGAATGTCGTCTCTGCGGCGGAGGTGGGCTGCCTCCAGTTTCGACGCTGCTACCGCTGTGACTGTCCAACTGAGTACTATGACCGCTATCGCTGCTTGTCACGGAACCTGTCGAGTCCCCAAAGACGTCTATCACTAGCGTGTCTTCGACGAGAGCTTAAAGTTCTAGTTTAATCCATCCAGGGGATTTCAAGGCTCGATGGTCCATTTTTCGATTCACGCATGGTTCCTAAGCTAAGCATTTTCGACCATTTTTGACTAAGCATCTAACCTATGCTACGACGGTCTCACTGGTAGTTTGATATGGCATCGAAACACTCTATCCGCAACTAATGTACCTACTATCGGCTCGTCGAGCAACGAGCACAACGGTTTTTCAACTGGATAATTGAAAATAAAGCCACTACTGTTATCGAAATAGTCAAATATTATTCTAACATTATCGACATGCGACTAATCCGGTGCACGAATGAAGTAAATTGTTGCATCTATGAGGACTATTCGTTAGTAATATGCAATCGAGTGTTTTCAAACAAGTTGCAGTTACAAGTTAGCTGCGAAGCACCGGTGCGATGATAGAAAAGATGCCAGATGAGCTCTCGATTCATGATTGGTTGATGTGAAGTCGTTGCAATGGAAAAGTGACGACGGGCCCAATGTATGTTCGCTCTATTTTAACCGTTGGCTTCTAATACTTCGAGGTTTCACCTCAGATGTTTAACGTACGAAAGAATTCGAACTTCTATAGCACTGATGTAAGATCAATCGCGCGTGACAATACCGACGAATAGAATGTTGCTCGTTCAAATATGAGGATTAAGATTGAAACGATTTTCGAGCACGTAGACGTTGGTATTGCATGATCTCATCGCGTAACACACGGGTACATATTCGTTAGAACCAACAGAGAGGAGTGAGTAAAGCATGCAGAGGGCAATGAAAGTTAAACACGAGTGAGCACATCCGATTGGTAAGATAATACGGAAAACAGTCAGGCACGAGAATATAAGAGGTATGTATAGATCGATTCATCGGACAATTTGGTTCAGTACCCGAAATGAACGGTGACACGATACTGGAAAAATGTAACCCACGGTGAAATATGTGGCACAAAGATGGAACGAAATGTTTATCGCAGATTTTCAGATAGAAACAGGGCTGAGATGTACGTTAGGCCTGGAACTTGTTTCAAATAAGGCTACAGACCCTGTTTACCCATCTTTTTTGTGAAGTTGCGATATACATCTCGTGCTGTCTCCGTGAACTAACAATCGTTAGCCGGTATCCAACACTTACCACTCGTCAGCGTTTTCCTGAGAGGTTGTAGATTACTGAGGCTGGTAACGCTACTACTCTCAGCACTCAGATCTACGGGTGGTGGTAATCCCGAAGGTGTATCACTATGCGATCTCTCGTGCATCGGTACTCTTGTAGCCGATCCCACTCTCCTTACCGCACCAGGACTCGATTCTAGCCCGCTCGAATGTAACGTCAAGCCCGGAACAGGGAGAGGTTGCGGGCAGTGTTTTGGCTGGTAGGGTCGTGTTTTTTGGGGATCGGAAAGGGCAAGTATTTTTCTAACCGCTTGCGGCGAAGCTGCTCCGAATTTTGTACCTGTGAATTGGGATTGGTGAGAAGAGAAGTCTTTGGTTGAAACGCTTTCGAAGGAGTAATCTAGCGTTACTCACCTTGTATACTTTTGCGACCTTCGCTGGTGCTACTTGCACTGCTGGTTGTTGAAAGGGTAGGTGAGGGATGTCTTCGCCCTCGACTAGCCAACGGAACAGCAGCTGCGATGGCGATCGCACCTGCGTGCGGTTCACATTCCACAGAGAGAGCATGCAAGCGGTCCTCGTCCGTAATGACTTTCATATTTCCCAGATATGCTTTCACTCGTCTGACCATTTGAGCTTCTTCGAACATTTTCTTCGGATTCGGAGCAGCAGTCGACTTTTTGCGTCGTTTAACCGTCGCGGTTTGCCCTCCTGTATAACGGTAATATTGTTCATCGGTAAAAATCGAGATCGCTAATATACTAGAGGCTCGTGCGATGGTCTACTTACCCTGGTTAGCCGTATTCATTTGATTCATCGCGACCATTGCCGAGCTCAAATTTTGCCCTCCTATATTCAGCATCGTTAACAAATCGTAAGGCGAGGAACACATGTTTGTAAGAGCGCGCACTTCTTTGGCAATCATTCGAAGTTTTTCGAAATTAACCAGTCCTTCGACTCTGGAATCGTTGCCTAAATTTATGAAGGTCAGATCCTTCTTGACAACAGGATAGAACGGAATCTGCAAAAGGCAGGATCGCGTTAGATCAGTTCTTCGATGACAGTGACAACTTCTCGTGGTATTTTCAACGTACGATAGGTGGTTGTGTTTGTTCGGAGGCTACCAGCTGTCGATATTTGCTCATATTTCTACTTGGATCCATCAAGTCTTGCAGGTCACTAAACAGTCTTAAATATTTACTGGGAAGCTTCTCCCAAGATGCTCGAAGTCTCGACACAGAGCCATGACCCAAGCCGGATATGATGGCGAACATGGAGTTGAAGTTCTTGCATTCCTTGCATTGACCTATCGACGAAGGAAACGAAATGCGAAATGCAGAGATGCGCATATGCCTCGATACCTTGAGCAGTAACCTTTAACATTGGCCCGGGTAGAAATTTTTCACGAGTATTTGTCGTTATACTTACGAGCAATTTTAACGAATTGCTTGATGATTTTGCTACGTTTGAGGAGATTGTGCTCGGAGCAAACTTCCGTCACGACCCAGAACATCTCCCTGTTAACGAGCTCGGCGAATTGACTAAGCATTGGTACTCCATACCTGCTTCTGAGCTCGAATAGATCATCTACGTACTCCGTCGATTCGATTTGCCTGTTTTCGCGGGAGAAGAGAATTGCAAGAGTTAAATTGAACCAACATCGATCGACTGACAAGTCGAATCAAATCCCTTCCAGGTGCCTACCTAAATATACTGAAGTCTTGTAACGTTAACTGAATTGCAACTTCCACGGCGTTTAGTTGCAGGAAATGTACTTGAGATTCGCGAATGAGTTCGGGCGCTTGCTCGTCGGCCACGAGGGTTTCAGAAACGCCATTAGTTTTGAGATAATAACGAGAACTAAGACCGATTCTCTCGGCAAGATTTTGCAGCAAGTCTGGCAGCTGGCGTTGCTTTATCATACTCCCTTCACCAACGCTCACTTCGGCGAGTGAAAAGTTCGAACTGCTTTCCGTTATGCCAAATTCTTGTAAAGCCAACATTACGACCTATAGAAATCAATACCATCAATGAAATTGTTTATTCCTGTCGCGTTACAATTTCGGTAAAGGTACTTTCCTCATGAGCGGTCGTCTCTTTGTGCACGAGTAGATATTTACAAGTCTGGTCTGCTTTGTAAACCTTGAGAACATGTTCGGGATAATCCGTTGCTCTGAGGTCGTCGTAGCAGTACACCGATGTCAGATCTGGATTGCTCCTCGAGTGATAAAGGTTGGTTGTAATTTGTGGTAATCCGATACCAGGCGGCGTGTGCGGAGGTGCCAGTGGATCGTCTACGTGTGGATGGATGCCGTCGCTGCAGACGTTAGAAAAAAAAGGCATAAGCGATATTCTACGTTGATACTGTCACCTCAGACGGCAGACTATACTACTAACTTGATCGTATTCTTTGGCAATATGTTCATCTTCATCAGCGCCTTTTGTAATCGTCGCTTTGGAGCAAGGGTCATAAATCCTTTGTGTTCTTTCTTCGTGTCTTTGCATGGCGAAATGTTGTTGTCAGGTATTAGCAAAGGCACGCCAGCGACCATGGGATTGAGAGGATTCACAGGTGTTAGCGGATCCACGTGGGTGGATAACCTGGATCTAGGGTCGGGCTGTAGCCTCGTAATTTCCGGTTTGCTTGGTCTGCCTCTGGGTCTTGGAGAATTGTCTGGTATTTGTAGCATTTCCTTAAACGCTAGCAAATTCGACTTGACGGTTATGCTGAGGTGCGTCGAACCACGTAAGATTTCAAGAGCCTTGGCGTGACAGACATGATCGAAACTCTGACCGTTCACTTCGATGATCTGATCGCCTCGTTTCAAGCCGACATCTTCGGCTTTGGATTTCTTGTCGACCTTCGAGATGAAAATACCAAAACCCCTTTCGTACCCTCCCAAGATGCTGAAGTGTAGTACTTCGTCTCGACTCGGCCTGGCTAAAGTTACATTGCGCGTTCTCGCTTTCGCCGCGCATGCAATATTTAACAACCTGCAAATAGACGCAACATCAAAAGCTGTGACGATAAGATTGGAATCGAAATCCAAAGGCAATTGAATCGCGCGAGTGCCAAGTTTACGCACTCAGATCTCAGGTTACGAACCTCAATTGACCTTGCATATTTTCCCGCTCCAGTCCAATTTCAAATTCTTCTAAAAACTCCATCATGGTCGGATCGGTTTCGAAATCCGTGAAGTGATTGTTGACCCAGAGTAGAACGACTCGCGTCACCCTGTCTCTGACTTGTGGTTGATTGAACCATTTCAAAAGTTGATTAGCCACCGATAGCGGACTGTCGATAAACGTTCGATGCGTCAATAGGAAATCTTCGACATAAGTCGGATCCGTAACGCTATTCTCTTCGATCAATTGCAACATCAGACGCTCCGCGGTTCCACGAATTACCACGTGTCCTCTACGAGCTGCGCCGTCTGCTGCTCCTCTCAATTCCGTCACCAAGACGACTCGACCATTTTCTTCGTGTCGCCTGGTGTTTTCCTCACCCTGATGCTGAATTCTGAAGTATTCACCCTGTGCCACGCATACGAACTGGCAGTCGTCGCATCTGAAGAAAAATTTAGTTACAGCAGGTTTGTTCGTAAAGTAAATGTCGGAGTATCGAATGATAATCGAGCGTTTACTTTGTTTTCATAACACCTCGGTGCAAGAGTCTCTCCATGGTAGGCAGTATACCGAAACTATCTCCCATATGTAACTGTTCCACTTCACCATTGGCATGTTCAATCTCGACAGCTCCATTGATCAAGACACTCCAGCTGTCCAACTCTTCGCCATCTGTCAAAACTATCATTCCAGCTCGTTCGACTACGGCAAAAACCATAACCGAGCACAAAGCTCTCCGTACAGCCAAAGTCATGTTCGTGAAGGCTTTCAAATGTTGGGTGAATTCCAAGAGAATCTCTATATCGTCTTCCGTCCTATCTATAGGATCCTTCTCCAGGCATTCTCGCATCGTATCACGAACAGTCAGACTCTGTAAAATAACACACGGAGTTCATTTCAATAGTGTCGATGACTCGGGGGCAAACAATCCTAGTTTTATCCGAGAACTGAGATAGAAAAAAGGATTATTACTCACGTCCATGCTTTCGGCAAGATCTTCTTCCTCGTCGCTGTCAACGGTCGATTCGACGAGTCCCGAGAGGTCTACCTCGTCGGTGTCGGCATCCAGCGAGCCCTGTACAGACGTCATCGTGTCCGATCCGCTGTACGCGGAACTAGTGTCGCTGGAGTGACTACTTCTGTTAGACTTCTGATACAGCTCAGGCCTACCCGTCAGGCCTTGCGAAAACTGTAAGAAAATAGGAAAACGTGCAGGTTATCGCGTCAACAGACATCGGGAAGCGACGGAGTACGTCGTATCGCGACTCGATTCTCTTCCTCCTCGAGGATTCTAATCGGTAAGGGGAAGATCAAGTCTGACGGACAATACCATGTCATGACGTCGAGGTACAGCTCGTGCTGGGGCAGATCGTGCGAGCTGTGGGGTGGAAAATCGCGTTCGAACAACGACAATTGCGCGAGCGATTTGGAAATTCACATAATGGACGTGATAGCTTTCACATATAGGTTAGGATGCTCGTTCGTCCGATGACATGACGCAAAAGCAAAACACCGTCGAACGTCAGGGGCCGTAGGTCACGTTGAATTTCGATACTTTTCCGATGACAGAACAAGGCGAATCGAGTCCGGTAAGCGTGTCCAAAACGTGCGACGTCGGTTGTAGGGAGTGACGTGACGACGATGGTCCGTCAGTCAGTGCTTTTTTTATTATATTTCTATCTCTCGGTGTTTTACGGAGATCTTTTCTCTCGTACGTTCGGGTCAACCTCGTCTCGGCGTTATTTGCACTCCCGAAGAAAGGACAGCGACGGGACGGGTCGGACAAGCCAGCAACGAACAAGCCAAGGCCATGTTGATCGAAACGTCGGTTCGGGCGCGGAGTTAAAACCAGGTTAAAACGCTAGTACGACTCACTTGATACATCCCAAAGGTGTCCATATTTAATTCTCTCGGCACAGGTAAAACTGCACTTGCGCGCATTCAGCACAAAGTTTGATAATTGTTGGTAAATAAACGCATTCCTGCGCACTCGAGTGCAGGATACATTTCCTGGTTGTTTTCGTCGCGTTCCGAACCTCGGTGCGATGACGAGTATACTAGTGGTCGTGAGTGGCGAGCTGCGTGCGTTCGTGCGGACAGGTATTACTCGTAGGCATACTAGTACGTCTATGGTAGTATAACGCGTTGGTACGTCCTGTGCGTGAGATAACGCGCGATTGTGTTCCGAGCAACTGTACAACGTACAACTCGGTACAAAACCGTGAATCGTAGATGTTAGGCAGTAGCCGCGAGTGGCGGAGGGGGAGGGGGAGAGAGACGAGAGGAGTCGGAGGTCGGTGGAACGATGGAACAGTCAGTAGCGGGGGCAAGGAACGAGGGGGCGCCAGGGCGCCGCGAGTGAGAGCTGTGTGAGAGCTGTGCGAGAGCCGGGCTGTGAGAGCAGCAGCGCAGCGGAGTTAGAGAGAATGGGCGTTATGGGAGGGAGAACTGTAGAGTAGACTGTAGAGACGTAGTAGGACGCCGAGGAGTGGTAGAGAGGTTGCGGAGGGAAAGAGAAAAGAACCGATGTCGGTGGCACAGAGGGCGAGAGAGAGAGAGAGAGAGAGGGAGAAAGAGAGAGGGTCGGTGTCACGTGATGAAAACTCAGCAGGGGCGTCGCAAAGCGAGGTGGAAGTAAAGGGGGTCACCTGTAGCCACGGTGACAAGAGAACGGACGAGAGAGACGATGCGAAACGAATGCGCACGGTGCACTGCCCATTGTCAGCGTCGTTGCTTCGTGACTTTTCTCCCTCGTTGGGAGTTTTCTTTGATAGGGGCGATCGCAAATCCGAATATATCTATAAACTTCTTTCGTTTTCGAAAGTTGCAACCGACGCATGCAGCTGTAGTTCGTGAAACGAGTCCGTAATACGATGGCAGTTATCGAATAGACTCTTCCGTATCAATGGGTGTGTACGTCATACGCGTGACGCGCATGCGCGTCGAGCGATGAAATTCCACATACATATCCAAGAGTTGGAATGTTTCGGACCTTGCGTAAAAGGGACCGCACCATACCTAGTGTTCGGTCGAATCGCGCGTATCTACGTTACCTACGTAGGTATGTACATCGTATAAAGTCGCGAGGAGAGAACCTGCCGTATGACGGAATTGGAGCGCGCATCCGAATCGAGTATGCAATTAAATTTCGTCAATTTCGTAGTCGTAGCTGCGCTGATAGGACACGCATTGCTGTGATGGATTCACATGTTCACCGTATTTAACAGATACAGGGGGATTGAATTTTATAGGCGCGAATATGACGAGGGGCACGAATTACGGATGCCATGTAAAGTATCGAAAATAGATTCGGAGAGATTTTTGAGACTTGGTAATATATCCATGTTTGCAGATTCGTTAGCGACGTATGATATTAGCCAAAGCGGGGCACGCCGCGAATAGATCTGATGTTTGTTTATGACTGTAGGAATGTTACCGAGCGTAAGCTAAGATCCACCTTGACTTCGCGTTTCGTAATGCGCTACCAATGCGAAAATTCTACAGCGCACGTGACAATCGGCTACGACATTCGATACCGCTTCGCAACGTCGAAACGCAGCGTGCGACACCGAGATTTTTGACTCCGATAGAAATTGAATTTTGACAAGCACCCGAATTTCTACCTCAAAATATCTACATTCCGTGCATAGATGCGAATTCGTTGGACGCGTAGGTATCTACATAAATTATGTGGAGCACGCGTAGTCCGTTGGACGGGTAGAGAGATGATACAGCAAAACGACACAAGGCAAATCTCACTTCCGTGACACGAAGTGCACGTGCACTTGCACGTAGTTTCAATCAAGTTACGCGGCAGCGAGCTCGGTTGCCTGCACTCCGGCGCAAATGTTGCATCACGGTAATTATGGCTTAGCGGTGAAACGATGGCCTAACGTTATCTCTATATACGTTTTTGAAACAGGTCCATTGGCCCCGTATAAAACGTGTCGAATCGATAAATCTTTGGGGGTAAAAGTCGTTTTAAAATGCGTTTCGCGCTGCATAGCAGGCTCGTCGATGTTACACAATGGTCTCTTCTCTGTTTCCATTGTGTTGCAGGATTTTGGCATCGTATACGATGCTCTCGTATCAATGGTTTTTTTTTGTCACCCACGTGTAGTCATTTCCGGGAGAATGCTTACCGTGTCATCGAAGACCAAGTTGACTTGTCGATGATCGGTAATGGCATGCGGTGGCCTGTGTATTCTGCCGCCTCCGCCATGGACTTCGGGATAGTCGATCTGAAACAAGCAAAGAGAAACGAAATTATCCGATGGTCCAGTTACGGAAGCAACTTGATTTTCGCAAAACTGTATCATATCGCAAGTTTCATGAGTCATTCGCATGTTGTCACAGGTGCGAATCGTCTTTTGTTTGCGAAAATAATAAAGTTCGATATTTCAAGGTGCGATTTTTCCGAACGTACACGCAGAGGTATGAAAATATTGTCTAGTAGATCGAGAATCCAAGGTAGAAGCTTCGCAGCTCCGTTTTCGCAATCGCCACTCGTCTTTTGTTTTGGAAAGAATCGAAGTTGGATGTCAATGTATCGACTCGAGTCGTAAGAACGACGGTCGGATGGCACAATGTCGTCGTTAGTTGTATTATTTTCTGTCAATAATCAAAACTTCTTTCGTAAGTATCGGAACAAACGTGATGCAAAACCGTAAACACGCACCTACAATCTGCTATGTGTCGTGGACGAATCTTGCATCAAACAAAAGCACCTCGCGCCTCGCAACATCGCATTCTCCGACCTGTATCACGATTGCCGTTCGTTTATCGATTTACAGAAACATTACCGTAATAAACAACACGATGAATTCGCGTCCCAATGAAAAATGTGTCGCTTATCATTGGGAATGAATCATAGTCACGCTCGTTGTTGCAATAAGTTGGAAACAGCACGCGATGTAACTTGTATCGCGTATCGTAAAGCCAATGACATACTACGAACAAATAGCGTTGGCCAAAGTACACGGAAGTAACACGGTCCTCCATCGTTCGGCGATGCCATTTATTTTTCCCACCAGAATACGATGGAAAAAGATTTGACCCGATTTTACCGCGCCATAAATCTCCGGCGAAATAATAGTTTTCGTTGATCAAATGACTCGGGAACTCTATCTCGCGTGTTCCGTATAAATCTACGACGACGACGACGACGACGGATGTTTGTCGGTCGGATGACATCGCATCCTATCAAGCGGATATAAATCACGGCTATTTCGCGCGAGCAATACGCTACGATGCATCAACGACATTCCTCTGATAGCCGAGTAGAAATTTTTATCGGATTCAAGCGTACCATCAAAGGGCGCCATCGAGTGGCTCGAGTATAGAGATCCGACGCAAGAACGTTAACTTCTTGGGAGAATAAGTATAGCTACGATTATCGAACCTTTCTAATTCGGAAATAGATTAACAGGTAAACACGTCGAAAGATCATAAAATTATTACTACCACGGCAACGGGCTTATTCCACAACGGTGCTTCTATTCTCGATGAAATCCCTAATGGATCGCATGTGACGGAAAAAAACAGGCGAGGACTGTTCGAGCGATGGAATGTATACATTGTTTATTAGATTACTATCTTATCGCGCGTTGCGTGTGTCGTGTGGTAGTTTCAGCATAGTTTCCTCGGGCTGCACGGGACATTTGATACGAGACGTTAGAGTCATGTTCCAACAGTCAGACCATGACGCGGATCGTTGTCGCGACGAACATCATTCCAAAGTCGCGCCAGACTACGTCGATTGCGAGGGGAGGATCGAGACTAGCGCGTAAGTGATTCTCGGGGTAGAATGACTTTTTTCCACAGCTTACAGGCCAGTAGGCCGAAGGATCGTTACGCACGGAGGAGGATATCTACGCTGACTTTTGCCTTATCAGGGAAAAACGTTTTACACCTGTTAACAATCGCAGATAAAATATTGGTCGAGTACACCTCGGGCAACATACTGTGTACTGGTATAAATAGTATACGATTGGGAAACCATTGATTTTCGGAGGGTGCCAATCTGCGATGATCGAATCCGGCGGGCAGAACAATCTAGGGGATACAGGCGAGTGAAACGTGGTCGTTCGAGCGGAAAGGGAGATGAAGAGGAGGAGAGCTCTAGCAAAGAGATAGAAGTGAAGTACGTACGAGGATGACGACACGTGCGGTGCATTCATGATGTGTCGAACCGGAACCGGAACTCGTGGGACGGACTTCCGGTAGATATATTCGCCTAACACTAATATATGCATATAACATGTAAAAAGGTTTACCGATACGCCGAGAATAATCGACGCGTTGATTTTTACCCGCGTGCATTGGACTCGAATCAGCGTTACATGTTTGATACATGTTGGTAGCAGCGAATCAGTTTTACGCGTACGACGTGACACGATCGAAGAACGAACAGATCAACGGGGAGTTATGCCATACCTCAGAGTCGATCGAGACGACGGAAAGTATGCCCGGTGTTCCGGGCCAACTTCTCGACGTGGAATGACGTCCCTTCTTCGATCTCCAGACAACCGCTGGTCGCGGTCTCTGCGACCTGACCACGTGCTTCAGCATTTTTCGGGATCACCGCTGCCTCGCGGAAACCGATTACCTTGCAATCTCTCTCATTCGAGTCCTCGTTTCTCGTTAATCTCCAAAACCACTTTGATCACCAAGTTGGAATATGCTCCGCACTCGACACATACGTTCAACCACAGTACATATATATACGTATACGTTTAACCTATACGAGTAAATCACAGAGTCCCGAAACACTCGGCCGCCTTAATATTTCCGGTGCAGGTAGATTTCTCAAATCAGTTCATAAGAAAATTGATGCTTTCGTTGGCGAAAGATACGTAGGCGTAAACGTTGCTACTATACAAATAGACACTCGAGTATACAGCATACTGGTGTGAAACGTAACGATGCCTTGCATCGGAAGAATTGCTACCATAAAGGTGAAATTTGTTGTCCTGACGATTGTGACTGCGAGGTGGAGAGGACAACGGAGGACAGGTGTATGACGATGGTGAGACTTGTCCGAATGTAATTCTCGAGTGCAGACATCTGATGGACTCTTCGTAGTTCGTTCGTCGCGATACCGGGATCAGCGAAGATGTTGATATTCGACAGTTTTGGCATCAGACCACGTAGTATTACATCCCATCAATCCATTTCGGCTCTGCAAATCATCTTTCACCGAATTCACGTACGATTTCTATAACCGCTACACGAGTCAATTGCTCAGCTCGCGAGAGTCGTATTGCGTTGATTCATATTTCATCTCATCTTTCCTCGCTCGTTACTCACGTACACGAGAATAAGATAATCACGAGTCACGTACGTAAATCGTTCGCGTATTTCTCTCTACGGAGTAACGACTAATTATCGAAAATATTGGAAAACCGATTGATTTTCAATATCAGAACCAGGCGAGACTCCCACCACTCGTGGCGTACATCGTTTATTCAAAATCCCGTCGTTGTCTCGTAGTCACGACGAGATAAATCCTCCGCACATCGCAGCGTGTCTGTTCGCTCCTCCTCCGATTACTCTCGGTCGAATTTCGCTGGAAGCTTTGAACGTAGCCGTTATCTATGCCAGGCACACCTTCATCGTCCGTCATCTTTCGCAAAACCACAATCTCGAGGCTGGTTACGCGTGGCACCACGCGCAGAGTACGTCACGATTTTCTACATTATACACACACACACGCGCACGCGTATATACACACGGCTTATCCAACCCTCGCGGACGCGAGACGTAAACGCGACGAGACGAAGAGTCATAAGAAGAAGAAGAAGACTCCTCGTACAATTCGACTTTCACCGCGTACGGTTCAACGTTCAGTTGTCCCGGCGTCCGGATCGCCGACGCATTCTACGGATACTGCGGGCGACGGGATCTCGGAGAAAACAGAATTCGGAGGAGAGCGAGAGCCGGAAAAAGAGAACGGGAGCGAGAGATAAAGACGGGGGGCGGTGGAGACGGAGAAGGGGGGAGGGTGGCCACAGCAACGGGGAAATTACAGGCGTGTGCGTGCGTTCGGGAGATGAACACGCGGTCGACGAGAGCACCAGAGAGAACGACGACGCGACTCTGCATGAGATCTGCCCGCTGTGGTCTACACGTGACGCACACGTTCCGCAAGCTCCCCTCTGTCCTCGTTCTTCGGCTCTTCTCGTACGCATTCACGCGCGAGAAGAAGAAACGCGCGTTATCCGTCTCCCGGCTGCACGCCGCACGAGACGCGTTGCATCCGTCACCTATTTTTCCCGAATCTCGCACGATAAATGAACGGAACCCGATGGCGCCGCTGGTCTGACGTACCGAGTTCGCAATTTTATTCATCCACTATCCGGGTTCTAACTTCGTCCTCTCTAGTTTCCCCCCAAAATGCGCGATCATTCCCAGCAATAATCGACTGGTCACAGTCCTTCGGTGGATTTTTTTTGAGCAAAAATAAGCTGCAGAAGCGTTTTAATTTAACCGGAAAGTCGTTTGTTGACCGCAGAATAATTATAAGTAGGTCGCGCAAGTAGGTCGTATGAGAAAAAAGTAGGAGGAAATTCGGACTTGATAAGAGAATTCTAGTAGATAATATTTTACGGAGTCTAAATAGACTGTTGCTGTGGACCGAAGAAGAAGCAAACGTTTCGCGTTTAAGCGGCGAATCGTGTTTGAACGGGAGGCTCCCCCAATTTTTCGTTAACGTCGTACGACGGCAAAGCTGACCATAAATTTGGAATTGGAGACAGTTAACTTTCGTGCTCTCTAACTCTGTCAAGATGGTCGAGCTTTAATGCGCCAGACGGTACGGATTCCAAGCTTCAAAACGGTCCCGTCTGTTTCAAGTCGAAATAATAATCACAAGGAAAGTACATCACGACGTTCTTCTGATACGAAATTCCGCTTCCACCGCAAAATATTTACGAACGCGAGATGAAAGTGAAAAAAGGTGTTGGTTTGGGTCGTATATATCGTTTGGGTCGTATTCTAAACGAATCTCGTCCACGAGCTCGCGCTCTTCGTCGGTGTTAAACGCGGATGCAAATATACTCGTTTTTGCCTGGTCGTGAAGAAAATGGCGGTGCACGCATATTTGTCAATGACTGCTCCGCGTTCGTCGCGCCGGAAGCGAGTGCAATCCTCTTCTGATAACTGTCGAGATGAGCACGTGACCGAGGATCCATCGTCGATCGGTGGCCGCGGATTCCGGAGCAGGAGATGACGCACGTTTCCGTTGCGGCGACGTCACGCGACGCGGAGAGGATGCGAGAGAGCAGCTCCCGGGGACGGATATCGCGAGAGTTCGAGGAAATATATCGGCAGCGGAGATCCGTCGCCGTCGTTGTAATCGGTTGACAAAGGGGATCGACGATGGACGAAGGTGGCGGTTTACGGAAGTTAATCATTGCCGGGGTAGCGACGGTCAATTTTCGTAGACGACACCCCGCGCGCCAAGTGAGGGGCGAAAAAAGGAAAAGGAAAGGAAAGGAAAGGAAAGGAGAGAAGGTCGGTTGGAAACCTCCGAAACCCTTGGAGCGCACATGTGTGGTCGATGCCAGAATAGATCGAGGCGTCTCTTAAAATAAACCACGCGCGCTCAGACGAGAAACGTGGCTTAAATACTCGGAGCCTGGCTGTCAAAAAGCTCGGAATTTCAAAGCTTTCGCGCATCTAGATCATCGATCGATCGCGAGTTGGCTAAAAACGGGTTCGTTGACACGCTGAAATCCCGGTGAAAAACCATTTTCCCATCATTTTCCAACACTGGCAAACAAACGCGTTTCACATTTCTGCCCGACGAAGTCGGAAAAGATCGATTCAAAATTTCGCACCCCGCGGCAAAGATCCTCGCACAATTTAAGTCCGTGAGAAACGTTAAGTTGCGAAGCAACGCGGCATCATTTTTTTCGCAGAGCTCGCACGAATCGCCAACAATCGTCGTAACAGAAGACCCTAACCGCGTAATCATTCTACAGCGACTCGCGTGTAATTGCAGCGTCGTATCAAAATCTAATCTCGCTCCGTGCAGGAAAGATTCACCCAGGTACGCGAGATACTTTTATAATAAATATAGCAACGGCGCGTGAAAATAAACACCGGACCTACGTTTACGTTGATAAGGTAGACGTGGCGCAGGAGCACGCAGCGTCGCCACGACATCCTATACAAAACGGTGCACGTGCACGTCTCGTTCTTTTTTTTTCTGTAGTAGTAATAATAATAATAATAATGCTAAGCAAACTGTAATTTTGCTAAACATTTTCGGTCGCTTGGAAACCGGAGACTGTCAGAAATATGCCTTTCGTTCTGATAACGACTAATGGAGGAGGGAAAGAAATAATAAAAACTGGTGTACTACTCACGGCTATCATCTCTGATGGCTCGAGGACGAAACATTCGTTCGGCCTCCTGGCACTTCCTCCCGTACGCTTCCCAAAGCTGAAACAGAAACGAGGTTCAAGGTTATCGGAGGGTTGTTTTATCGTCAGTTGAGCGCGGGGTTTTCGCCAGTAAAGGAAAAGATCGAAGGAGGAAATGTTTGCAATTGACGCAAGCTGCGCTGCTTTCGCGCCGTATCGCACGTAGCGTAGATGTGTTACGAGCGTGTCGAGATACCGCCCACCGCGACGTGGGATACATACGGATAAGGGACAGAGGTGCCCTGTTTCAGGAGACGACAGATTCGCTCGAGTGCAAGCGAACAAAGAATCCGAATCTGGCCCGTTTCTCGTCCGGGAACCACGGAAATTCGAGAGAACTGGCTCGAGCCTGACGCGAAGACGTCGAGGAAGAGAGGAGCGACGAGTGTCTGATTGGAAAAGACGGAAAACGGTTCGGTAAATTTCGGAACGGAAATAACGCAGCTGCCAAAGAGAATTCGCTGTTATTCCGATTTCGTTCGAGTCCAGTGACGGCGAATTACTCTCGGACGCTACTTTCACTAGACTCGGCTCTTACAATTTTGACAACGAGATTTTGTCGACGCGAATTGAAAGAGTCGATTGGGTCGCGCGTTGGCGTTGAGCAGGAAAATGTAGCGTCACTGTTTTATTAACGTTTAGTGTATACGTAATACTTTGCGTGGCGAGAATATTTCACGGAATTACTTTACCGTTTACAAAGGAAATGCGACAGGTTTTATTCGAGCATCGGTATATTCTGTAGCGAATGAGCTACGCTTTCCATATTCTTGTCTCTCAATTTCCGGAGTCTGGATAGTCGAATTTGGTTGCATAGGCATTTAGTCGCGGTGATGGAGACGAGACGAGTGAGTCGAATCGTTCGACACGAACGACACTCGACGAGTCAAAGTATCAGTTCGAATAACATAAACGAGGCGTGGGTATCACGCGTGCCGAGTTACCATCTTCGTAAGTCGCCCGTATCTCTTTTCGGTTAGTGAAACCACGCAATTTCCACGTTCGACGTCTCTGTAGCTTTCCAAAAACGGTTATATATAGTTCGCAATAATTTCGGCGAACGCAATTATTTCTGGGACGCGCATGCGATGGAGCAGGGGACCAAGACCGTTGAAAACCCGAATGCTGCGAAACATTTTGAGAGCGAGAAATCGTCAGGGCAGGAGAAAATTTCCATAAGCAGCGCGCGTGCGTTTCCATAGTCGCCGATCCGGGCGTGGGAGCTGGCAACGTTAGAGGAAACATTCGAGTGGTCTCCTACGCCTCACGACGAATCGCAGATACGTGTCATCCGTGACTTTTTCGTCGAGCGTTTTTTCCTCTACAAAATTGGTGCTCCGAGTGTTTTCAGTGGATCCTACTTCCGTTCGGCCAGCATTGGTGTGGCGAGGTGTTTTCGATGGAGCGAAAGCGGTTGGCGAGCTACGATTAGACTGGACTATAATTCAACGAAGTTTGCTCACTTCTGCGGCCGCATATCGCGAGTCGCGTAAAAAACGCGCGAGTTGCAGTTTCATCGATGCCGGAGCGCCTGATTGCAGTGCACGCGCGCGCGACACGTGAGTTGCCTGCCTCCAGGCGCCTGAGTGCTCGTTTCGCTCGAAAGTCAAGTAGAGTGAGGCGGAGTTCGCTCCGTGAAAAACAGTGCTCGCGCGATCGGTGTTCCAATGATCGATAGATAACAATTAAGCGTGAAGATGGACTTTCACAACATTTCCCCACGCGTATCGCGTCCGAGCATTGTTCTCTACTGCCATCGGCGTAATTATTATCATCGCGTGTCCACTGTTGTAATCGCCGGGGCCCGCCGGAGGAGAGATACCGGGAACGATCGGTCCTTTTCGCAATGGTTCTAAAAATAAAAGATAAATCCCGCGAGTCGCGGGAATGCCACCGGTAGTATCGAGTGGTTGCAGCGATAGGAAAGAATTTCTTATCCGATTTCGTCACCGAACACGTTGACGCGAGAAAGCGTCGAGCAGCGCTCTCGTCGTAACGCGATATCGCATCAATTAGAAACCAAATCGTAAACCGTTAACCTACGTACGAGAGGATAATCCCCTACGATCGTTTGTGTTATTCTTAATTTTGTTATTCGCTAGTTATTCGTTGCTGCATTTCTTGCACAGTTACTTTCTCCGAGGTAGCGATTTAGTAGATACAAGACTGTTTTCTGTACCCCGACTATGCATCACCCGTACCTGTAATGTACGCATTTAGGGCAGTTGCCCGCCTGGAAATGAGAGGAGGAAATAAAAGGGGTAAATAAATTATTGGTATGTTAATAATAATCGTTGCGCTGCGCCCTGCGACACCGTGGCACACACTCACCATACGGAGAACCGTCTCCTCGGGAACGAGGGCGGCGGCGGTGGCTGAGTTATTTGGGATCGGTCGACGCTTTCGCTTCGCAGAGCCTGAATAGCGCGTGGAACAGCTCGAAACGGTTCGACGGGTCCGGCGTGTCCATCGCGAGGTCCTGGTACTCCTCCTCCGTGGAAACTGTTCCAGCGTCTCACCGGGCCTCGGCCACGATGAGAGGAGGACGGAGGCGGTAGCGGCGGAGGCGGTGGCCCCGAACTCGAGGTACCGATCGGGTGATTCGTATGTTTACGCATATCCCCTGTTCTCGAATGCTGCGTCGTCATCGGTTCCTTGTGCCTTCGATGTCACCTGGTCCAATTTCGCCTCGAACTTCATCCCTCGGCTGCTGCTCCCGTCATTGAGATGGAAATCGAACATCGTTACGAGCCACTTCGCGAGTAGGCCTGTCCCTCTTCATCGTCCTCGACTGTTCATCGCCGTTCGAATCCAGGCTCATTTCCTTCCACTCAATTTTTATCAGACTCCCTTCCGCGAGCGTTCATCGCCGGGAGTAGTCGCACCACTCGAGGAACACACTCGCGTTATCTCGCCGTAATTAGCACGCGGAATCGAGTCACTCGGCTGACGAGAACTGAAACGTTACGATTCGTTCAACTCACAACACTCGACACACGCGAAACTTTCCGAAAATCCACGATTGTCGAGTTCCGTACGGAAGTCTGTGAAAGACAGGAGAAACGTAGCCGAGATGGTTAACTACGTTGCCGCTCTACACCGCCGGCTACACGGCGTCATTGTCAAGGCGTGTAAGTTTCGTCTTGTGAAAGATAACGGAGTTCTTATCGGCCTAGCACTGCGGAGACAGTGAAAAAAAAAGGAAAAAAATTAGATTTCGTGGCACAGAAAGTAGGTAGGGCTACGAATCGAGATACCTAGGCTGCTGTGAAAATAACCATCCCAATTCGCGTACGAGCATTTTTCCAGACGTGGGACAATGTAAGAGATTCGCTGTATGGCAGATGGAAGTCGCGAATCGAATTACGTGGAAGTCTCTTTGTCAACTTCTTCTCGCGCGAGGCTGGATAAACCAGGACTTTTTTGCCCCACTACGATCAGGCGCCGGGGATTGCGTTATCGACTACGAGTTACAACCGCTGATTTCTATGAAAATTGATGGTTACGGCACGCAACAAATCATTGACAAGTCGGACGAACTGACCGTGAACATCGGTCTACGATAACCGTCAGGAGATCCGCTTCGCTGGATTCGGAGGGCGTGCTGCGAGAAATCCCGACCTCGGAGTTCGAGGGAAACGAAGCACGCGGTGTTCGCTTCGTCTTCCGTTACCCAATTGCAGAACCACGAACAAATCGGACGTTTATTCTCGAGCGGCGCTTATCGCGTCGAGAAGCTCGCCTCGGAAGAAAATGTGGGGGGACAAAAAAAGGAGTGAAAAAAAACGGTGGCGATATCGGCTCCTGCCTCGCTTTTTCCGTTCTCCGCGTACCCAAATACGTATAGAGGGATATGTACGGCGCGCGTTATTCCAGAAACGGGTCTGGTGCCACGAACATTCCGTGGAACTCGGGATCGCGGCGCACACACGTATAAAATTCCGACGATGCATTCTCTAAAAGTGAATCGGTACGTAATCGCCGGTCATCCGTCGAGAAGCAGCGTCGTTGGAGTTCCATAAAGGGGAAAGGTGCAGGACGAAACGAATCACCCACCTAGAATATGCATTAGGGTGCCCGTTTTCGGACGACTCATTTTTTTCTCGCTCCATTACTCTAAACATGTAACAAGGAATTATACATACATACGTACAAAGATTACCGCGAGAATCTCATTTTTTTTCAATTATCTATAACTGCGCGGCATTTCGCGTTATTCGATTGGTCATAGGCGGAAATTGTAGCGGAATCTTTGTTCTTCAAAAGTACCTACATCTGATTTCCGCTGCAGTCATTATTCCTTGATTGATTTTACCTCTTCTGATGGGGATAAAAAATCGAGTGCCAATTTCCGAGCGAACGACAGAGATTATAGTCCAAAAAAGTACCAATGCTGCGCGCGAACACCTTTGTGTGGCGTAGACGATGGTGAAATTGGGATGTATCGGGAGATTTGGAGATGTTGATGAAACAAATTTTTTAGAATAATATGCTCGTTCGTTGTTGGAGAGCAGCGCGTTGACAGACGTGATAGAGGCGAGGTTCGCGATAACGGAATCTTTCGTAGCTTTGCCCGCATCCGTCGTTCTACGAGAGTACGTGTGACACAAAGCAGGAAATCTGAACAGGTGTTGATAGCGTATTCCGTGGGCGTTCGTTCATTTCTCTTTTTTTTTTCACCGACGTGTAAATCCGAGCAACGTGATACGGCCGTCAGGCGTCGGGGAATTCGCTTGGAACGAGAGAAACGAGCGAATCTTTGGCGAAGCTGCGAAAGAGAAATGGAATCTGAGAACAAAAGACACGCGTTACGTGCGCGTCTTTAAATAAAACGATCGCGGAATCGATGGACACAACGGCGTGAGATAGCGAAAGATACGTGGAAGCTACTGCTATGACGCGTGACTTCGGTTCACCGCACAGTCGACGAGTACGCCGGATGTACCGCAAAGTGGCAGTGATTATTTATTAATACGCGCGCGATGTAGCGGTAATTATTCGCTGATACGCGAGCAGATAGACGAGGGAACCGATTTCGCTAGGAAAAAAGAAATAAAAAAGAATTCGCCAACTCTGGTTCCGTCGTTCGCGCGAATCTAGGAGACAGAGACAGAGAGAGATAGAGAATTAGGGATCCCGTCGGACTTTTAATTAACAACAATCAATTTACATCCGCCACGTGCGATTTTTGCCCCTCGACCTTCGGCCTTTGCCACTTGTCTAACGTTTAAGCTCCCCATCGCGCTGCAAGCTTCCCGTTTTCATCCCGCGCCACCCGAGAGCATCGTACATACGTAATTAATAGGGTTATTAAAAAAATGTTCTATACCTTCCAAACACGCTTAGAAGCTTCCTTTGGGTATACAAATAATTCCCTGAAAATATAAGCTCCTAGTATTAACATTAAGATATTCCGCACCGCACTTTTCTATTTTCCACAACAAAAACACGCGAAAATTTGCGATTCCTCCTTCTCATTTTCATAACGAGTTAATGGCTCGCGATAAAAAACTCTCCATACATAGTTTTGTAGAGAATTGAACGCTCTACAAAAAATGTGTCTTAGCATTTTTCGCTAAATTCATTGGTTCGAAAGTTATTCAAGGTCAAAGTTTAGTTTTTCGTAAATGTGGCCGATTTTTCTATATTGCACCGGAAAAATTGTAAGAGACCTTTTTTTGTAGGGCGTTCAATCCTCTACTGAAATACGTACGCAGATTTTTTTATCAACATTGGTTCGATAGAAAAATCAGAAGGAGCAACAAAAATGTACCTGCGTTAGTCTGATGGAAAATGCAAAAGTGCGATGCGGACTATATTAATAATAATACTCAGAGCTCGTATCTTCATGGAGTTATTTTTAAGCCCAAACGAAGCTTTTACGCCTGTTTGGATGAAAAAAAAATGTGTTTTTGTTTTTGAAGCATCCGAGTAATTATGCATGGACGCTGCTTCTGGATCGGTCTAATGGCATACATTAGCGCACGAGAGAAGACACGCGCTTGTATCTCAGCATTTATCAACGACGCGGAGTTCGCACTGCACGATCCCCGCCTTTCATCCTACTTCCGCGCGTATCGCGCAAAATCATTACGCAACGCGATCGACACAATATCGACAGAATTATATAACCGAGTGACTTTGCCGCTTCCACGATAATTTCAGCCAACGCTTCCATAAACGTGTCGGGAGTAAACGGATTTATCATCGATTATCCTGATTCTGCCTCGAACGCCTGTCGCTCGCGGGGCAAAAAACTCGGTCGAATTCTCTTTGGAACGGTGCAGCTGTTGCGCTAGAGCAGAATTTACAGTTGGAATACCCGCGAAAGCGGGATCAAGGAGGCTAACGTTATTACGCGCAGCAGCGGGTAAAGCTATCAGCCTCGGATCGTTTTTCCTGCATGGTACACGCGATTCCGCGAGCAGGTTAATGCAAACACCGGGAGTACCGCACGTAGATATTTCCATCGACGAGAATCCACCTCGTTAACGCAGAACCTCCACCTGGGAAGGACCGCGATTGGGTTGCCAAGACATGAGAGGATCAATCGCGGAGGAAGAATTTCTTCGGCGCTTTACGTACGATCATAAAACGATACCCGATCCCTTGGGTTAATGTGCCCCTATGTAGGATACCATTCGCGAAGCATTCGTGCCCCAACAGCGCTACCCCCACAGACCCTTCGTCTAATTGTAAGGTCTGAAGCACTCGCCTCTGTAGCTGCGAACGACGAGGTCTGCGCTCACAGGTACGGAGCGAAGTATCGCCTGGTATAAAAAGGTCTACGAGGTTAATAAAGCAGGCGCGCCTTCGAAGGTAGGGTCAGGTCTAGCGGGCTACCAGGTAGCTCCAGAAAGTAATCCGACTAGAATGTAGAGTCGAGCGTACACAGGGAGTCGTTCCTTGCTTTGGATATACAGGGAGCTGGGCGCAGGACAGCAGGTTCTCCTGACTTTTTCACCGTGTCTCCTTCATCCACGGCTAGAGGTAGCTCGAGGTTGTGTACAGAAGAAAAAAGAAAAAAAGTCTCCCAGCAGCTACACTCTGCTCGGTCAACCGAATCACGGGAGTATGGTATAACTGTTGCCAAAAGAAGCGATACGTTCGATGAACGATGGATACAAATCGGGTGAACCGCGTTTCCGTCGAGGTGCACAGCTAAATCGAGCAGGCACAGCTGGACGGAGCACCCGAGTTATCATCAGTGACCCGCGATAATTTGCGTACGCGTTGTTGGAAACACGTATATTCGGTGGTGCAGGCAAAAACTAAGTTATCGAGATATTCCAAAATGTTATTTTTCCAAAAAATATTTTCTCCCGTTGCAGTAAACATTTCCAATGGATTACGGTTGACGGGCTTTGGCGTGTATATTCGTTTTGATCGTGCGCGACATCCATTTGTCTCCTCCCGTCGATACCATCCCATCACTTACGATTGGAGTCTCGAGCCATAAACGTAAGCTCACGACCAGAATGCACGTCACGACGTCAGCCCGAACATTTACGAATAGTAGGTACCATTTTCCAAGGTCATTCCGTGTGCCAACCCCTAAATCCCCGCTAATTCTCACCGCCCTTCGATTCAGTTGACCAGACGAGCCTTTTACCCCGATGTACGAACGCGTGGTGTATAGATATGGGGTGGAAAACAGTTCGGAGTCGAGGATTTGGATAATCGGAGTGCATTCGCGCGAGTGCACGGAAAACAGCTCTGGAAACTTTGATCTCGATACGTAACGAGTTAACGAGTTAACGAGCATCGCTAACAAGGAGCCAACATCCGAAGCGCTGGAAACATTCGCAGCCTTCTAAAGTTTCCACGAAGAAAATACGCGATAACAGCTCGATTCACGGAGCGGGGTTGACGATAACAATTCTACGACAAATTCATGGCGGGGCGGGCAGATATATCTCCGTGTACGCTCCCTCCGTCCGGAGCTGCGTGTCTGGATTGTTTCGGAGCAAAATATGTCGCGGCAGTATCAATAAGAGCCAATAGACGCGGGAGCCGCGTGGCAAACGGGACCGGTATACCAGGGGCCATATGCTCGCCAGTAATAGAACATTTCCCGAACAGTTATCCCCTCGATATGCCCACGCGCACAGCCCTCCTATCCCGAACAGCACAACCACTCTGCTCCTGCGAGTAGCCCGGGAGGCCAAAATCCCCATGAACGACCAAAATCTCATCGAATTTGCACCCACAGAAATGGTGGCTGAAAAAAGAAGTTGGCCCCCAAAGCACTTGGAACTACTTTTTCTAGTTGCTGTAACCAGATGTTTGGAAATAGTAACCTGTAAAGCTGGTTACCGTAACAGACACGAGCTTTCTGGTATCAATGACCAGGTAACATAGTTGAAATTGACTTTGGCTTCGTAATTTCGTTAATAAACCAACAAAATGTGGTGGACGTAACTTTGAAATTGTAGTTACTCCTACGCGGGGCTTAAAGTCGGCTCGAATTTTGTATTATAAGATTTTGTAGCTGCTGCCAGTAGGAAATTAAGCGTGAGGCAACTATTATTCCCTGATATTGTAATACAAGGAAAAATATGTTTGTTACATCTCGTTATTGACCATCGTTCATTTTTACTCCGACGATACCATTCCTCGCCGTTGATCGAGAAAGAAGAACTTTCAAAAGAAAGGACAGCTCTTGAAAATCTCGTAACCTCGACATTCTTCTGTGGTTGTGTTTCGTGAAAAGCACGTAAAAAATGTGGTAAAAGTCAGTAACTAGATCTGAAAGTGTTTTATTCTAGTTGTTACAACTATAATTAAGAGCTGAAACTCTTTCGTACAGGTATCTACTCTTTTTAGCTTCTGAAACCTAGTAGCATAACCCGATAAAAAAAAGTTACAGCAGCGTGTGACTTTAGTTTTCTGACTATTCCTGATTATTTGTAAGGACTATTTTATTCAAAGTGAGGACTGCCTCTAGGAGCGAACCTAGTTACCGCAACTACTTCCACTAGACTAGCTTTTGCACTACTGAGTAGATAAAAAAGTCGAGGATGATTTCAACTACGTTTTAGTTGCAGTTGGTTGGAATTTCTCTCTGTGTGGCTTGCAGGTTCGAATTTGCGCGAACGAATGCGAATATACAGGAGAGTGGCGGGGGGATGATGGATGATGGTATCGTCGACGGAGAGACTGATTCGTCATGTTGTTCCACACCAAACGATCCTCGCGGGAAAAGTTTAGGTTCAATGAAATTAGTCGAAGCGCAGCAGCAGCGATGAAAGGTCATCGATCGTAAAAATGCGGATATGCGCGCGCGCATTGGCACAGGGAGGCGTATAATCCGATTGGAATGGATAAATATTTGCTGGGGGGTGCCCATGAGAGAGAGGAGAACCGGCGCGGTTGTTCAATTTTGGTTAGTGCGTGGAACGTAGTCTGGTGAAACCGACTCGTCGAATTTGATCCAATCGGAGAGTGACCTTTCCGATTTCGGTCAAAGCAGCCCAAAGTGGGTTTTCTGCTGCTGGGATCGGAGAATCGTCGAAGGGGGAGGTGCTCCGGAGTCGGATATTGCTTCGGGAGTGATTACTCCGCGAATCTTCGCCGCCGAATCGCACTTACATTAGGCCGACAAGCGAACATCCACCTGCCACGGAGTAGCACGCGCCGCGAAACTATCGCGTCGTTTCGCAACGTATACGGAAAAGGAAGCGAAGCATGGTTCCTTCCCGTGCGATATGCACTTGTAACGACGATCGCGGGGTAATGGAATACGGCTTTTATACCGACGCGTGTAACGCAACGATAGCCATTTAATTAGCGATTCGTTTCTCCTCGACTTTCACCTAGTTTCCCTTTTTTTATTCAAATCCACGAAAAATCCCTTCAATTTTCGCACGCCTAGAACATCAGCAGGAAAAATGTGCCATCCAGCGAGGAATTACGAGGCCGCAGACGAGAGGCTTCTGGTCAAGTGTGCCGACACTCCATTGGCGAGGCGTGCTCTAGCCTTCGATTTACTATAATGAAACGAGCATTCCGGCGAAATGGCGGGGCACGCAGTTTTTTTTATCCCTAAACCTCGTCGCGAATATTCGCGGTCGGTCGAGGCTAACCGGATGAAAATCGGTTCATCCGTTGCGAGAGAAGTTGCGGTGGCACGCGCAAACAAACAGGCCTCTCAGCGACCCTAAATTTTATTACGGCTCGCCCTTCCGTTCGAACGGGAATCGAATAGCTTTGAATTTACACGTTCCCCGATATTCTCCTCCGAATTTCACCGCCTCCGTTCGAATTCTCGCGGCTATTTTCCTTTCCGATTACCTTGGTGCTCAGTTTTTGATCATCCCTCGACGAATTTTTTTTCCCTCCGTAAAAATCGCAGACGCCTAATTTTTCGCGCTCCAAAATTTGGTCCCCTTTCACGTGGTCGTTAATCGTCGGTCGTCTATTCCGAGTTATCTGGAGATCGTAGTTGTCGTCTTATTACCGTTAGCCGTTCAATGATCTTTTTCGATCATTTTTTCCCCGCTCATTTGCTACCTGACGCGTTTTATTCCACTTTTTTAGCCGGGCCAAGCAGACGATCTTGTAGCTATTCTTGCCGAGGAGCGAGTAGCCCTGATTACAGCTTGTTTGACCCGATAGGTGGGCGGAAATTTAGAAGCGCGGATTCGAAGGAGCACGAGAGAGAGCTTCTTCGGGTTCGGGGATGAAATTTCAACCGCACGTGTCGCCGCACACAATACTCGCCGCGTACGAGAGGGGTGATGGGCAACTGCGACGAGGGATCGAGCGTCTAGTCGTACCTAACGCGATTAGATTTTCTATTCCCGTTTTTTCCTCTATTTTTCGACGCCTACTATTTTTATCGCAGCGAAGAGCATTTTCGTACGTGAGAAATCGACGACCGGTGTCCTCGCATCAGAGAGAGAGGACAGACAAAGAGAGAGAGATAAACCGATCGCGCTTATCAATTAAACGCCGCGAACGGGTCAGGGGTTAATTTTCGATGGCTTCGTCTTCGCTCGTATAATTATCGTTAGGCTCGATTCTTGCCGCAGGCGTCGGTGCCAATTCGCGGACGCTTATCCAATCTCGTTACGGTAATCGTACGCCAGCCGATAATCTACCACCACAACAACCAGAGTCCCCCGAATCTTTCGTCATCGAATCCACGCGAAATTACGTCCACAGCTAGCGCACTAATTTCCGACCATTCTAAACTACTCGCCGCCATTTTTCACAAATTTACATCACCAGCTAGATAACACTTCGACCAGAAATTATACCGTACATCGCGATTTCATTGTGCCGGACGCGAGGAAACGGTCAACGAGGGAGCAACAGTGCTTTTTGTGCTTTTTTTTCATAGCGCATCACTCGATTCGATTTTCTCTCAATTCGGGAAAGTCGAAACTCTATATCGGCGATCTAACATGTGAAATCGTAATCCTGCTGCGTTTTACCACTGCAAATGGTTTGCATTCGTACGAGTAATTCGAGGTCTCTCGTGGTACCGCTGTAGCAGAGACGATGTAGGCTACGTCGTTTCGAGCTGCTCGCCGAATAGAATTGGTATCGGTAACGCTACCACCGGTAATTATTAACAGAAACACGAACTTCACTGGCAACAATCGCCGCAGCACTACACGAAACGTATGCCGTTGGTCTCTCGTTCCTGGGTATTCTGTACGGCGTTGGTCGGACTGGGATACGGAGGAGAGATGAGAAAGAAGATTAGACTTCCGTACGGCTCGACACGCACACGCACCACCTTACTATCATCTATGGTAGTACCTATTCGACGTAGGTACGTTGGTAAAGCACCGCGCGACGACGGACACCGGGCGCACAAACGGGCGTCAAAAGCGAGACTGACGGCAGAGGTATCTGGTTAGAAGCCCCTCGTCGCTACTGGCGCTACCGTGGCGCACGACGAAACTAGATCTTTGGGACGAGATTCCAGATTACCGCAATGATATTGGCATCATCAGGTAGAAGCGCGTAGTTCCGGTGATCATCGCTGCATCAAACGAACCGGCACGCTTCTCGCCGCGCGTCCCGACTTAAAAGTGATTTCGACGCTGGTTCAATATTATTTTACGCTACCAATTCTATAATTTCGAGTTGCAAGGAGACGAGGTAATACCGTAGCGCGTGATCGGTTCGCCTAGTTCGGGCGGCGGTGGACAGATGGCGCGCGCTTCTCGCGAGCGACTAACCCTTCCGTCCAGTCTATAATATCACCCCGTTTCGCCTACTGCTCGTGGGCCATGTGAGCGGATTATTCGTAGTTTAATAAACCGAAGCAGGTGGCAAAAACGAGGACTAATGGGAGTTGAATTTATGGAATATTTACGGTTTGGTGTTAGTTTCCAAAGGGGTGAAGCTATCCGCGAAAGCTTCTTCTCGACTGTCACAGGACTTTCCGAGCTACGAAACAATCGAGTTTTCTTACGATCGCGCGGATGTATGACGCGCGCAGTAGTTCACCTTTGACAAGGAAGTGATACGCTGATACGTGACGAGCGACAAAGTCTCGGGGTACTTGCAGTCGTGGAAAATACACGAAATTCGGAGAATTCGCGTCGCTTTGTCGCGGCAACGAGATCGACGCGTGGAATAGTTGTCGATCCGACGTACAGGTGTAAAGGAATTATAACACGCTAATCGACACGTGAATAAACATGAGCACATTCACGTCGGGAAGGACGTTCGATCGGCATACCTGCACGCGACAATTTCAAACCACGACGCACTCCGAGGGGATATGAAAATGTTGCGGTATATTTTCGAAACGAGGCGTTTTTTACGGGCCAGTCGTGATAGGGAGGTAAAAAAGTGGTGGCGTACGTATTTTCACGCGGAGTCGGATCGATGCGAAGATAACTCGTTGGGAAGAAATATAGCCGCGTTTAGAAGTTAACGAGCCTGGAAAGGTGCTTTTTCCCGCTACTCGCGTTCGCGCAACACGACAACATCGAATAATGTCCGCGATGAAAATGTAACGCGGCGTATAAAATTTGGCGTAAAACGAGCCGTAGAATCGGCGATGTGGAGGTAAAAGTGTTCGTCGCTGAAAATGACTAGACACCTTGTTCTAGTTACTTTATTCTCCTCTCCGGAGGATACGCGGGAGAGAGAAGCCATTGGCCAATTTTCATAACACGAAAAGAGAATTTGAAATGTTGACGCGGAATAACGAAGAGTGCGTGAAAAAAATCGAGGCTCCAAGTTCGATTTTGAGGAATTCAACGTCGACGCTTCGCAGCGTGGAGAAAGCGAGTGTAGAATACGTAAGTTTGAAAAGTGTTCCGTAAAACGGCACTCAGGCGAGCGTAACTAGTTATTGAAATAAAGTGGGATCGCGAAAGGAAATGAAAAACGTTTCGGCAGTTTCGCTAATCGATTACGCGTGCTTTCATATTGCGAGCACATTCGTCGAGGGTGGATGACTCGATGTACGTTGGTCGCGAGAGGAAAGGTCCGCGGAAACCAAATCGGTGATCACCGCGAGCTTTTCGGTCTCGCGTCTAACAATGGTTTCGCCGCGGGGGTAATATTAAAACGAAAGGATTTTAAGCTCGGTGCGTGACGCAATGCCTATCAGCTTGCATGATCCGCGTCGCGTGATATCCTTATTCCGGCCAAGTCATGCGCGGGCTGGTGCCACATACATGGCAGTACGTATACTACGCTGCAGAGGCGATGTGTATCATACGTAGGTATAGCACACAGCGATTGTATTGTTCCGGCCTCGGGAATGACCTTGTGCGAAACTCGTGATCGCGAAAGAACAAAGCTCCGACGCGACGGCGAATAAAACGGGACCGGTCTCGTTTGTCGATCAGCCAACTTCGATCATTACCGCGTCGACCATCGATGTCGAGCTACCAATGGTCCAGCTGACAAATAACGATGATTGTTCCCAGCAAAGAAAAAGTCGCGTCTATAATGTGAATTTGACGGTATTCGCACGGAGAGACACGGAGGCGTTTAGAGCCTGAAGCGGAGAAACCGAAATACGTAACGTCAAATGAGGAGAGAAACGAACAACGTTATCGAGGATTATCACGCCGAGTATAATTATATTATCGCGGCGGACTTTTTGCTGGTTAATTAAGATATTATGCAGGCTCGTTCCAACGAGATCGGTCTTCCGGATCTGAGGAAACGTTGAGCGTGATAATGCGCGTGAGGGCGACGTCTAGTGGGCATTGCTCCGACTTCTGGTAACGGTAAGTCAACGGGGCTCATTTTTCTCGTCTCGAACGAAGACGGAAACGCGTACTATCGGCGACCCGTCGGCGTGGAACGTTCGGCATGCGTAGTGCAACTCTCTCGTGATATAACCATAGTTACCAGCACCGGAAATTGTCGGGTTTGCGAATCGAGGGAAGCCTCGATGACTCTACGCTGGATCGCGCGATGCGACCATCGCGGATCGCTGGGTGCGCTCGTCCTCGTCGACTACGAATCACCCAGAATCCTGAGCCAAAAAATACTCGTATTTCATTGCATTTATTTGAAAAAAATGTATTCCAGCTGGAAAGGGATTCCAAGTAGATTAGTGGCTTCGCGCTTTCAATAATGTGATTTCCCATATAAATAACACGGGAATTTTTTTTAATGCGAACGACTTAATATCCGTTCTATCGGGTTGATAGAATAATTGATAGAAAATGAAGAAAATAGCAGTTTCAGAGAAGCGAAGCTCGAGTAAGGAGAAACGCGCGGTCGGGGTAATAAAAATCGGAACAAATTCGGGGATATCGATGGTATAATGGACCGCGCGACGAACGGACACTCGGTGTACGATGAAATGTGACCGACTATAACTCTGTTCGCTCGCCGGTTGCTTATATTCGTTCGAGGACGGAAATCGATGTCTGGTCCGTCCGGGTTCGGACACTCGCGTTCTCTCCCTTTGCCAGTGAATCGACTCGGGGTGCGCGCGTACGGGGTTCGGGGCGACGAGGGGTGAGAGCTCTCCGGAACACGGCGACCTCGAATCGCGCAGCTCGTCGCGAGCTCCAGCGACGTCACGAACGCATCGCGCTCGCGAACAAACGCATCGATTCTCTGACCGAGCCGACGGGAGTGCTCTTACCCCTCGTACCGGAGTAGCGGTGTATAGCATGACGTCAATGTCAGGGTTGCGGAAGTCGCGAGGTCGCGATTCCCTCTCCGCGGAGAGCGCTCCGGGCAAGATGCGCGCGCGACGCGATGTACGAGCAGCATCCGTGCACTCGCTTCGACGTACACGTCTTACGCGTTTTCACATACACATTTGCTCGCGAATCTACACGAGCAGAGCATTGCGAAGACAGCGTGTTCGGCATCTTAATTATCAAGAATTGAACCAAATTCGATGAGGTGTTTGGTATCCCAAAGTTTCAATGGCTACGCATATATATATGCATACATGGCAGTATTTTCTGACCGTAGCGCTGGACATTCGTTATCAGCTGCTACCAGCGTCTATCCTTTACTTTGACAACCGCGTTGCGAAAACCGCTTGATTTTTCCACGCCCCAATTAGAGTCCGCGCGGCCCTCGTTCGTTTGGAAACAAGGCCAAAAAGGAAACGAGACAGCAGCAATGGCACGTTCTCATCGCGCTCGCTCGCCCGACAATCGATACTACTCTCCGCGGTGTACACCTAGGTACAGCGCGCGCGGTGGCAGCCGCCGAGGATTCGTCGTTTTCGCTCCGCCACCTCGCGCAGAGGTAAGATATTCACAGACGGATGCTCGTCGTACAACCTCGCGGCGGCAGTAGCCTCGCGAACCCGAGCAATACGGATCGATGGCCGTTGGTCTGGAGGGCTGGCTATAAATAAACTTCAATCGAAATCTGGAGTGCATCGTGCGCCTTTTTTGTCATTTTTTTACTTCCAACCTACCGTAGGTATAGACAATGCTCCGAGTACGTTCCTAGGCCACGTGACCTACATCGCGAGAGCATGGAGCCGCGGCACGCTTTAACATGTTTGTCCAGGATGCGGCGTAGTATGTAGTATGATAAGCGTAGTAGCCACGAGCCGTGACTCACACAGCGCGAGTACGACGGAGGCAACCGCAACCGATCGACCGACCACGGCAACACGCGCGAGTCCCGTTCTCGCGTTCACCGCTGCATCGTATCGCGAGTTTGCTACTTCACCGCCGAGTATTTCGATTGAAAGTTGAAACATGGACCGAAAAACCGCTCGGCCATGCCATTGAAATTCTACGCGTGGATCGTCTTTTGTTTCGTGGGTACGTCGTTGAGCTTGTTTCAACACGCTGCTGTCTAGTGAATAGCGGCAGTTTCGCGCGTTCAGAAACCAACTTTCGCTTTCCTCGTCTCGTCGTCCTGAAAATCGACCTTCTTTTTTTTTGTACTAGCACGCGAAATTATTCCCTATCCACGAAACGGGGAATACACGGGTAGGTTATGGTTGCTGCGTCGAATAACCCTAGTCACGTCCTGCAGCGCTCCGGTGCCTAACGGGATTGCGGCGAACCGTTTCGTATGAAAATAATAAAACGACCAATCTCACAATTTTCTTCCGAGGGACGTAGATCTCTACCCTGTCGCGCGATGCATCGGTAAGGCAGTTATTGCGCATCCGACGTACGGTACGCGGTGTTGGAGCAATACGAACTTGCCGAGAGACCGAGCCACGGTCACTCTACTCTCCCTGCACGCGGAGATAGCACGAGGGGCATATTGGAGAATACTCTCGCGTTCGCTGCGTTGATCGGAAAAATCCGACGAGAGTGAAATTTCGTCGAGAACAAAAAACCCAAATCGTTAAATTATTGTCTAAATTGCTAAACAATAAGCTTTTAAAAATTATTGTTACTCGGAGAGATAACCGAGAGTGGAACTGATTGCCGGTTCGTCGTGGGGTTTCGTCGGCCCGTAAAATCCCTTCTTCGTTCATTTTTTAGTTTTCATAATTCCAAAGCGCAGCAATTCGCGATCACTTTGAATCGAAGGAAAAATAACAAGTGAATACAAAAATTAATAGCTCACGTTTTTTGCAACTTTCCTGCTCATCCTTCGTTTTTTGCCACCCATCGCATCTTCGTGTGAAAACGTAACGTTTGCATTTCCGCCGCGAAACGAATAATATCCGAGCTGCTTCTCCCACGATCCCCGAACAAAGTATAGCTTACGAACCTCATTGTCCTCGAGTTTTTGGACGTAACGAGGTTCGTTCGTTCGTGCAATCTGCCCGTTCGAGCTTAACAAAAGCGGGCATTGAATTAATGATAATTGAGTCTCGGTTCGACTGTACAGCGGATCTCGCTTGTCACTGCCGAGTACACACATGCGAGCCTCCGCCCCTACACCACGAAGACTCGAATCCAACGTACGATCCAAAAAATTGGCAGTAAACGTAATCACCAACGGAGCAGTTTTTTTTACAAGCTAATTATTTGCGAAAATAAAATATCGGAAGCTCGGTGTCGCGGCTTACACCTCCCTCCGTCCGTGTTCCACCTGTCGTCGTATCAGCGGATCGGTAGACCTTGAATCAACCACCTCGCCATCCAACCACGAGTAATGTCGATCGAATAATCCGTTCAAGCACGAGGACAGGAAAGCTGGATCGAGCATTTTTCAGCGCTTCGCGTAATAAACGACCTTGCGGAGACATAAGAGCACGAGGTTTGCGGAAAGGCAGAGTTCCCCCCAAAAGCTGGCGAGGGCAAAACTTGATTGTGGCGAATTTCTGTCTATTGGCGATTGTTATTCCTGGAAATCGGCTCGTTTGGCGCGTATCGGGGAAATGGGAACGCGAACCGCGAAGTGGTTGCATTAAACTGGCTGTAAAAATCCATTACGATGGAGTAGGCAAATAAACGCCTTCTCTCACGATCTCGTGACGGTTTCTTGCGGTCGGAATTCTCACGCGCCTGCGATAAACGTACGATCGAAAGGCTGAGCGCGTACACGTTTCTTCGGCATCGCGGGGGCGTGCGACGATGAACCGTTTGGCACAGCAGAGGCTACAGGCGCCAAATTTTGAGAGCAGCGGCGAGGTTGGGAAAACAGCTTTTCAAACGTGGACGATAAATACGAACGTGTATTTTTTTTTTTTTTTTTAATTCGATTGTGTCCGTTATATTGATGAAAAGTGTGGAAAAGGAGGAAATTGTAATCTGAACTCGAATCAAGAACACTCGTGGGAGGCACAATGTGACCGGTCGAGGAAAAAATACGAAATTGTCGGACACGAAAGTTTGAGAAAAGATCAACCGCCGTCGCTTTCTTCCCGCGAGGCGAGTACCACTTAGCAGCAGACGATGAGAGAACTCTAGTAACACTCGTCACACGATTTCACAAACTATTGTTGGCCCGCCATTTGCTACCTCTTCGTTCTTAGTCTCTGAGAGTATCCAGAGAAACGTACCTCTGCAATAGGGTGTTTCTTTTTTAGGCGATATTTTTTTTTTGGTCCTACCTAAAAATCTAATGATTTGTGGAAAAAAAAATATATATTCCCGCTGGTATTTTTTTTCAAGTACTTAGAGGCGTCACTCTTTCAAAAATTCGATGTGCCATGTAAATAACACATTTTTTTCGGTTTCAAATCGATTTTTTGGTATTCAAAAAATGTTTGTCGAAGAAACGAGCCTACAGTTCTTGTGGAGCATTGAATTCGCTACAAAAAAGTTCCTCTGAGCAAACGCTGTCCGACCAACAGTTTCTGAGTTGTAGAGCTGGACAGGTGAATATTAGTAATAATTGACAACAAATTTCCTTTACATTGGAATTGTTTGATCTCACATTAAATATTATCTCACATTATACACTGAAATCGTAATACCAATGAACTGAGATTCCAATTTTCGCTCATAGTTTAATTTTCAAACTTTTTCTCTGAACCTCTAATTTACTTGGATTTTTTTCTTCCAGCAGAAATGTTATTTAATTTCAAATAAATTGTCAGATTTTCAGGTGGATGAAAAAAAATGGAAAACCCTACTCTACACATAGTAGGTGCGTATACGAGTCGTTGCGCGTCACAGCTACGAATATATCGACACACCATCAGAAAAATCGAGAGGAAGGATAAAATGGATGAATTAAAAAAAACATTTTAAATCGCGCGCATTAAAAAACGGACTTAATTTTGGTTGCAAAGAGGAGTTCAACGATTCCCGGGGATTTCGAACCATGGAGAGTCGGGAAGCTACCTCGGTGATAGGAAATGGCGCGAGAAAACTGTACTTCAACGCGGATTCCAATCGATTTCTCGAGTGGAACTGAATTTCCGATATTTGCCAGCACGCGTGAAGTTTGTGGCAGCCCGGCGACGACCGCCAGTCGTATAGAGAGAATCGTACAGAGAATCGTATACCTGGAATCGCAGTCATGCGCTCACCGAGCGATCAATCTGCGCTGCAGCTAGTTACGTGTCTACCGCAGAGAACCAGACCCGAGGTTTCACTCTCGGAGTAGGATTGCGACGAGGGGACGTTGGCCCCGAGGTTTTAACGAGCTGGTCCATGGCGAAAGTTCAATATAAGACACGCGGCGTATAATACCGTCGGCGCTCCGTCGGCCTCGACTTCTGCTACTTCGATTTGGCTACTCGTGCACGTTTCAAATACTTGCTCGACACGACCGACCACAGGGATGCAGCGTTTGAACCGAAACTAGCCAGAAAATTTGGCCTACAAAAATGTCATTCGCCACTCGAGTAACACTTTTCAAACGGTGCTGCAACATCGCTTTGCATGACTGCTACCACAGAGTTGGGTTACTTTCGACGTAAGCCGTGTCACCGCATCGCTATGCACGAAGCGTGTTCAAATAAAACTGATTCTGTGTAAAAACAAAAAAGTGACACCAATTTGACGGAAAAATTTGTTACCCTGCACACGGGTGGCGCGCGACGTTACGGCATCGCCAGACGCGACGTACGTTATCATGTCTACGTCATCGCGTGGCAAGCGATGATTGTCGCAAGCAGAGTAGGTACGCGTACGGGGAGTTCCCGCCCCATCTTGCCCCACGGCAACGGGGGCTCGCCGCGCTAGTCAACCGCTACGTCGTGCAAGCTCCGCTGCCTCGACGCCGCTGGACCCGGCCAACTGCGATCAATCGAATTATAATGATAATGACATAAAGGCGACCGAGACGTGCGTCGACTCACCCCGTCGAGATTCCGTCGGCATGGCCGCGACCTTTTGCTGGCGAAGAGTAAAATGTACTCGTAACGCGGCATGCAGCCAGCATTAGTGCCGACCATGTAACCTGCGCGCGACAACGCTAATGCTGGCTAAACCGAACTCGGGCAATTCTCAACAGAAATAGGCTTTCGAGTAGTGTTTCGGAAACGCCTCGCTGCCATCTTCAACATTGTGCCATAAAAATTGGGGTATTCTATTTAAAAAAATCACTTCCGTTTCGATATCGCCTCGACGCCGATACCCAAGATCAAACGGGTGCAATCGTTGAATAGAACGTTTGAAACCCTGCAACATTTGTTCGAAACATTTTTCTGAGAAACGTTTAGTTTTCGAGATATTTGACCGTCTGCTGACTATTCTAACACGCTGTATATACTGCGCACTGACAATGATTATTTAGTGCGGTGACGTATATCCGCTGGGATAAGCGTGACAGATATCTAAGGGAGCACTCGAGCGCCAATCTTGACGCTTACCACGGCTATCCCATGTAGCATTATAATTTCTCGATGATCTGCCGATGGCTATCTTAAGGATGCTTGCTGCAGGTATGCTTTTTTTTCACGTGTGTAGTTTTTCAGCCGAAGATGGCAAAATTCAGAAATATCTAGGCAAGTCGAGGAGTCGGCCAAGGGTCGCGAACGATCCATATATAGCGAATTAGACGATTCGCAATTGCTGGAGGAATCACTGGATCGCGCGAAGGAAATCTCATTACGCACGACGAGCGTTGCAGGTACAAACGCGGGAAATTTTCTTACGCAACAAGCCGTACTCGCGAATATGCGTATAAATATGCGTGTGATTATTGATCGAACGGACGTTAATTACATAAAACACGCGCGAATCGGCAAGAACTCGCGATGTCGCAACGCCGATTACCAAACATGGTTATTTACGCTCGACGCGATTCGAGTGACACGCGAAGTCGATTGTAGTACCTACGTGCGTCTTGCTGTGTAGCGCGTCGTGAAATTATTTTCAAAACATCGCAAATACCTGACGCTCGATGATCGTTATCAAACTGGAACGACGATACTTTTGGCACGAACCGAAAATCGCAAATACGCGCGTATTTACGCGAAAATTATTCGCACAGCCCTTCCAGCCGAAATAACCTCCAGACTTCCACATTCTTGCGGTAGCAGAAAAAATCACGAAGATATGTAACAATATAGAAATGCGCGAGGAATTCTGCGAGGAAGGAAGAATTTGTCTGTGGTAATCGTTTGTAGCATCGTTTATGTATGCTAATTTCGTAACAGGTCTGCTGTCGTAATTGATACCTAGGCCGTTATCCTTCGTCGTTTCTCCGTTCCATTCGAAAGTTTAGCGACGCGATGAAAATTCTGGTAAAAATGCTCGCTTACCGATCATCCCGAGTGACGGTAATGCCTGGCGGCGAGGCGCAGTCCGTGGCATCCAGCTTGCCGGTTTTTTCGATCCTTACGCCAAGCGCGCTCCTCGCAACGATGGAATCGAACAAACGATCCGCGGAGTGTCCTCTAGACGTCGATCAACGATCACTTCACACTCGCGATTCACATTCAACGATCTTCGCTGGCAAGTGTCCGGTGCGCAAGCTAATAGCTTACTTGCTTTCGACCCTCCTCTTGACGCCTAACGAGAGAGCTTTCAGTTCGCTGCTCGCCAGCTCGAAGCTTCTCGAGAGATTCTATCGTTTCTAGCGCGACGACAAGGACCATAAAACACGCGCTGTCATTTTCTTTCACTCTCCAACGCTTCTTTCCCCGACAATCGAAGCTTTCCTCGCGTACTATCTCGGAAAAATGTGGGAAAGCCGTCTCATATGACGCGTTTGGTTTTTTTTTGCATGTAATTTGAAACGAGCGAAGCAACAGGCCTTTGCATCATATGACAATAGCCATATTGAATCAGGGGTACTTGAAAAGTTGCGTACTGTTTTGTACAACATTATCTCCGCAGACGAATAAATCATTACACCAAATAATTGATCATGCTTTACATGTTCACAATTCAGTGGAGGTACACAATTGCGAGGAATTAAAAAGGTAGCTAAAGTGTCATAGACAATCGCAAAAAGGGAAAAAGCGAGCTGATCGAGAGGTTGGCTATGGGGGACGTTCACATATTACGTAAGGCCTTTTTTGATGATATTGTAGTCTCCCCTACATCTTGTCACCCTCGGTCACATACAAACAGCCCCCCTACAAATGTTACGTTACAACAAAGACCTACCCCTGTTTGCCAGTTGTGTAATACAATCAGTTAAAAATTTATTATACCGCTTTTTTATTCATTCGTTAGCCCTACGTACCTCGTGTCGGTAAATGAAACGGAAAAATGTTTTCATAAATTAAACTTTGAACCGTGAACACACACTAGGAGAAACCCCCGGGTCACGATTGGTAACGTTTTGTCTAGACTCCTAGCTGCCCCCCCTAGCGCGTGACGTGATACGCGAATGACCCCTAAAAATAAATAATTATTGTAATTATATATTGTAATTAACGGTGACTATGAATTTGGGGCTCTTGAAAAAAAATTGAGGGATTAGTCCACTTTGGACGCTCGGAAAAATACTATTTCTACGAATTTTGTTGTCGTTGCTGGGATAGATATTAGCATACGATTCGTTGGGCTCGATAGATACACTCTTGAAGTTTATTTTTATTTAGGATGATTTATTTATACTCGTCAATTGGTACGTCGACAATTAAAAGAGGTTTAAAAGAGAGTACGATAGAGCTGGCTGATAGCGATGAAAAGGTCCGTGCATTTCGCGAAGCGTTGCCTTATTTACAACTCTGATTGTATATTACGCGTTGCATGCGCGCGGTCTCCGTACCGACAAACGTCACTTGTTCGGCTGTTGTACGTGCTACGTGTTACGCAATTGTACCGCACGAAGTGAATAGGCTTCAACGGGCGGAGAATTACTCCAGATGTTACGTGAATCATTTTCCCTCGGGGACACGTCAAGTGTAGGAGGATGAAAGAAAGGGCGACGCAACGTGAGAAAGAAGAATACGCGAAGAGGGAAACAGAAGTTCGAAGACGAGAAAAAGCGATTATTCGCGAATTTCTAGATAACGCAACTATTACCGGGATATTCGATGAGGAATAAAAATAAAAGAGATTGAGGAAATAAATGAATATTCGTATGAGGTAGGAACGTTGGTGGGATTGTTATCGGGAATGGACGAGGAAATTTCCGGGGAATCGCAGCAACAACGCGGTGGAATTCATGGAAACGGATAACGTTGTGCCGGATTCGGTTTTTTTATCAGCGCAACTCGAACGTCCGAAAATAGAGTTTCGATCAGTGTAAAGAGACAACGTAATAGCCTTCCTCGTTCTCGAATGGCATAAGTATCTCGTCATTAATGGTAATCGTTACGCAGATCGCGCGTATTACGAGTCGTTTTAATTGTGGAACAGATTGGAAATACGCGAAGAAAATTCCGATGTCGGAAACAGAAATTCCCCGCCATTTGTTTCTTCACTGATCCGATGGTGAGCTTTTACTCTGCGTGTTTGAACTTTTGAAATTTGACTATTCCTTCGGTATTTGTCGAAATTTCGCGACGAATGACCCGAGAAACTACGATCGTTCCGCTGCTGATATCGCGAGGTGAAAAACGAGCTTTCTCGAGTGAGATAAGATTGTTTGGATTTATCTGTCCGACGCGTAGATTTCTTTTTCTATTTCAAGTCTAGTTGTTCTTTTTACTAGAGTATTGTTTTGCTTTTCAGCATTTTACTCGAGGAGAGAAAAATTACTGGTATCCTTCAGACTCTGCACGACGTGACTTTGCACGAAATTCGCTTTCTACTTCCGACCTTCCGCACAATTATTCCCACGACCGGCAAATATTTTCGACGTGCCTCCCGGAAGTATGACAAATTTTACTTTCTCGCGAAACGAAATTATGCGGGTGCTCCAAGCGCGAGAATATGATGCACCGTTTTCAGGTTAAGAGACGAGACAAGATAAAAATGATTACAAGACTTCCGCCGTGTGCCGCGATACAATTCTTATATACAAGCCTTTAGCCAATTTTCAGGACAATTTGAGCTGTTTCGCGGAGTAAATCGAATACATTACTCCTATAGTACACATTTCTAACCTCGTAATCGAATATCGGACTGTAATTAAATATGAGAAACTCATCGAGTTTCCTGATATCTGATTACGATGAAAATATCTATACGACGTCTGCAAAGGTGAGGAGGCGGCGATCGTGTGAAACGTTTGTACTCTTACAAGGAAAGGAGAGAGAGGACGTGTCATCCGATTTTTACGATTGCATTTCGATTCACTTTCAAGAATAGTCGGAGTAGAGACGTTGAATCTCGTGATTCAATCGTCAATCGACAAAATCAACACGCGTCGTATTTGCAGAGCATATTTGTGAAGGAAGATAGCGGCGTAACCTCGTGGATGAATCGGCGGTCCACGAATTGTATTTTTTGCAATAACAACAAACGCCTCTATCGACCATTGCGATTTCAACTGCGCGTCGAAGATAATGTTGCTCGTTCGATAAATTCTACGGCGATGACGCGTTCAGCCTGATTTTTCATCGCACCTCGTGACGGTAATTTGTAAATTAATAGCTTTCACCGCGTCTTTATATACACGTACGGATCAACGCTGTCGATACGCATGGATAACGATCCGGTTCTCACGAGCCAGGGGGCCTTTTTTGCGTAGATTCGATTGCAATGGTTCGTCGAAACGATAGAATCTCTCTCTCGACGATTCGTGATTCCTTTCGCGTATCACCTCACGTTGCACTTTCCAACCCGTAAGTAGCGGCACGACACTTTCCGTGGAATGACACGAGAGAGCGAGACGTTGCACTGGTTCGCGAGGCGTCCGAATTGCTGAAAACGTCGAGCGACGAGAGCAGCGGGGCACGCAGCACAAACACGCGCACTACACTGACATGGGATGACACGCGTCGCGCGTATTTGTAATCTCGTTGGCGATTATCGCATCGGGAAACGTGAAACCGGGTTCGATCGGACAGATTCGATATTCGACTCGCGTCGCCTCGTCTCAATACACGTTGTCCCGTCGAACGAGAGAGGCGAATGAGGTGTCTGTCTCTCTGTGACTCTCGAACGACGAGCGATAGCTCTCCTCGGATGGACTCGGCTCTCTTCGCCGCTTTGGCGGGAGTCGGGAATGCGTGCGAGAGCGAGCGAGCCCGAGTGTGCCCGACAGCGAGCGAGCGAGCGAGCGAGCGAGCGAAAGAGATAGAGAGAGATAGTGACCACCACGCCCCGTAAATATTTTCGCGTTTGCACGTTTATGCTCGTTTGGTATCACGTCGCATGTACCATCGCCGTTGTACGACCTATCATCATCAACCACGGAGGAAATACCTACACGTACCTACTATGTATACGTACAGTGTTTCATTTTTAAGCGATATTGTTTTCGATCCTACATGAAAATCTGATAATTTATCTGAAAAAATAATACATTCCGATTGTATAAAGTAAATTTCGAGGCTTCGCTCTTTCAAAAATTCCCTTTCCTAGATAAATAACACAGGAATTTTGTTTTCGGTTTCAACTCGATTTTTCGGTAATCAAAAATTTGTGTGGAAAAAATGAGAAAACATCTTTTGTAGGGCATTAGATTTGCTACAAAAAAGTTCCTTCGAGCAAACGCTGTCCGAGTAACACTTTTTGAGTTGTGGAGCTAGAAAGGTGAATGTGAATAATAATTGACAACGGATTTTCTTTAAATTGGAATTTGCTGTAAATTCAATGCCCTACAAAAGCTGTAAACTCATTTCATACACAAAGGTGTTTTGAATAGTAAAGAATCGAGTTCAAGCCGAAAAAAAAATTTCCTGTGTTATTTATAGGGGAAATTGAATTCTGGAAAGAGGAAATTACTCAAATTACTCAGAAAAAATTCTACCGAGAAGATATATTTTTTAAAATTAATAATCATATTTTCAGGTAGGTTAAAAAAATGAAACACACTAACGTACACACACGAGCATCGCGCGTGGCACGTGGCCAGCAAATTTGACCAATTTTCCTCGCGGGACTGTGTCGTTGTCGAGTGACCACCTAGCTGAGAAGACTTCGAGGCTCTCGGGTTTCAACTCTCCGCGTACCTGATACCACCGATAGTGAGATTCGCTTGCGCGCGGGTACGGCATTCCGTGAAATCAACTCTGCAGAATTCCACGTGATACAGTTGTGTTTTCATAGATAGATCGAGGGTTCGTTACGACGAACGCGAGCATCACTCTGTTCCGAATGTCATTGGTCGTTTGATCGAGATCATTTTTAATACCACTGCAGAGTAGAAGCTTATATAATGGTTTATCGGAATACACGATTCGGAATTTTTGACTACTGCAAACGAGAAACTGAACCGTGAGGTCGTTTCAATTTTCATTCGATGAGCTATGATTCATTGAAGTTTGGCCAAGCTATCGACAGCTAGTAGCGTGCGTTGTGTATGCACGCATCTGAAACTGTGAATAATCCACGGTTTCCAGCGGTTGGATCCGAATAATGACCGGATCTAGGAATGATAGAGAACTTGGGGACATGATTTAGTTTTAGAATGGCTGGAAGTTCGAAACTACCGTTCGCGACATCGTTCAGCGGCGAGGAACGCAAAGTAATACGCGAAACGAGGACGAATTCGATTTTGTACTCGCCCTAACGATACATTGTCTTATACTCCTTCGCTCCTAATTCAAAAATTGTTATTTCCTCGTTAATCAACATTCGTCAAATGATATCGCGCTCGATTTCGACTCGCCTCGTAATTTACGGTCGAAAGCTCGTAATTCCGGCGATGTTGTAAAATAACCGATCGATCCGATTGTTTTCCACAGACGGGTGTTACCTTCGCGAACACGATCGTTCGAAACGACGTTACACGACACGTCGACCTCGATTATCGAGCGTCGTGGTGTACGGTAGTTCGAGGATACGAAACGAATGTAAATCAGTGCGCATCGAACGCGAGCGCGAGGCAGCCTCGTTTTTCGTAGGTATATACCTGCTCGCGTTTCCGGCAGAGAAATTCCTCCGGATGTACGCGGTGCGTAGAGACGAGGGATTCCGAACGAGATGATTACACGGCGAGTAATCGGTCGCCCCGCGCCGTCGATGGACACCGACGCGTGTTCGTTCGTCGTCGTTTCATCCCCCGTCGCACCGGACGAGTTCCACCTCGATGGCGCTTTATCGAACGAAATCCGATTGCTCTCCCCTTTGAGAGCACGCGTAACGAGCGTACGTAACGCGATTTCGCCCTTCGCTTGCTTTTTGCGTTGTTCGTTTGTCCTTTTCGACCAGCCGCACGCACGCAACCCCGCGACGGCCTCTCCGATATCGATACGCACGCGTGATAATGGATCGCCTAGATCCCTTACCGTTGGCAGATTCGACGCTCCGGCTGACAACCTAATTAACAAATCTCCTTCGCACCGCGAAATTCCCAGACCCGCCCCATTATCCAAACGGCAAGATCTGCACGCTTCTATAGTCCACGAAACTCTGGCGAAAGACGGCTAACACTGAGCCGTTCATTTTCAAGGTCATACGGATCGATGATATTTCCCGACCGAGTTCCGTAGGCCTGATAAGAAAGAAGGTAACGACGCGATTACGTCTCGTCAGAAAATAGTTCTCCGTTTCACGCGAGTAAATAAGTGAAATAACGGAGCTCGCATCGCGTTTGTTCGCCGTGTCAACGATGCCACGAAACCACGCACTTAAAAAAAAATTATATTGAAATTAAAAAAATGTATATTGAAATTAAAAAAAAATCCGAATTTAACACAAAAATTCGCTTATTTTTACAAAACTTAGTGTTACTTCAACACACTCCGTATGTCGTGATGGAGTAATACAGTTCTGTGTTAAGAATAAGGAAAACCAGTGTGAGAGTAACATTTAAAACGTGTTACTTCAGTATCAAGTAACATTTTAGCGTGTTTGAAAATGAACTAACGATTGTGTCGAATAAACAGAGTAAAATGTTAAACATTCTACGCACAAATTCGTACACTTTACACGATGACGGAAATTTTTTAGCGTGTACGTGCGCCTTGTGCTGGTATCGGATACGGGTTCCGAGTATTTTTTGACTATCGGCGTGTGATTGTACTATCGGCTACTTTTCTCCATAAATACGTTATTTTTCAGGTGTCGTTGTTCCGATAAGAGGGAAAAACCATGCGTGGCGACGCAACGTTGGCGCATGCTACGAAACAATCGTTGCAACGAAACCTCCAGATTTCGATCCTCCAAGCGGAGGGTATCCGAATAGGGAAGTTTTCGCCGTGGCTTTAGGATTTTCGCCGGGAATGAGAAACGCGGCGACTCGGTACGAAATCGTCGAGGATACGAGTAACGTCGCTGTTGTCGGCTGGCCAACGTCGAGCATCTATTCACTCGGATAATTCGATTGTTGGACGCACAACTCGTCGTCGAAGCAGCGCAATGGACCGCGAAGTTCACTCCCGTGTCGATGTAAACGTAATACGACAACGTTGCGTAATCGCGCACATCCGACCCACGATTCGCGTTGGTCCATCGGCGATACGCAGAAATACGCTCGCCGCGTTACACAAATTTGGACGGATACGCTGGTTTGGAGATAAATAATTTTTTTTTTAAGAGTGCCAAACGGAGCTCGTTTCTATTACGCAACACAAATTGCAGAGCGCGAGTACGGAGATGGAGTTACGTAATGTAAATTGCACGGTGCTGTGCAACGGATTTCGCGGTATATTCATAGAACTGCGGATGTTTGTGCGAATTTTACGATTTCCAAACGCAGCGATCCACGCTACGAATCCGAAGGGTTGGAAATTTAAAATCACGCGACATCCAATTTCTAGGCATACACGCAAAAGCAGACCTCGTTTGCAAAATTCCCACGAAGCTGCAGCTTGCAAAAAAAAGCTGATCCGCTCAGTTTGAGGTCATGCAGCGTGTCGACTTACCTCGAGCGTGGCAGGAACATGGATCCGTCGATGAAGACGGAACCGGACAGAAGAATGTACCAGCTGATCGCCAGCTCGCCGGTGCTGAAAAGGAAAAAATGGTCAGCGTAATGCAGACATGATTTGATAATTTGAAAAATTGTGTACAATTTGGACTATTCGAAAAGTTCAAATTATCGATCATGGAAACTATAATATTATTAACGATTAATACAAATCTGCTAAAAACGACCATTGACGAAATGAAATAAAACACTGGCCAGGAAATATATGTTGTTTCTTGCCATATAATTCCCAGATTGTCTACCCACGCTGGTTAAAAAACTATCGCAGATAAATTATTACGGTAGCGGGAGCTGCTATGCTGAAAGGCGATGCGCTACCGTGGATAAAGCAGTTTTTTCGGCTCGTTCTCCGACGGTAAAACAGAGAACCGTACGGTGGCACCATCCAGCAGCGATATCTCAGAGCTTTTTGTCCTGCTTAGTCGTGCCTCCGATAACCGCGTTTCACGCGAACTACGTAGCTGGCGAGAGACAAACATCGCGTTGATCGGTGAAAGGTTCGCGTTGTTGCGGAAAAAAAAAAATAACCGAGATAGAAAAACGCATGGCGGCGGCACGTGCGAGAGACTTACTAGTAAAGCACGTGGTTTGCATGATGTCTCTCGTAACGGACGATCTTGCACAATCCGCGGAGTATCGAGTCTCTGCAAGGACGTAGCGCTTCCAGGCCGAGGAGTCCGTAGTAAATGATTTGAAGATCCTGAAACATTCCACATGTAAGATCATCGGTACACGTTTCCGCATCGTTTAGGGACCGTATACATAGCAATTTTTCGTTAAACTCATCCTCTGAGTCTAAAATGCTCGACTCAAGTAGACAGCTAGTCACAGTTGGGCATCTGGAGAGACTGGGTCCACAGAATTAAAGGGTCCAGTTCCGAAAAGCGCGGGCTCAATTTTTGAGCAAAACTTCTTTTTAGCTTAAAAAGAAAAACCATAACAAGATTTTTGCCGAGCAAGTCCCATTCACTCGCCACCCTCCCTCAAAGTTTTTCCTGTTTTCCACTGTATTTCGGAAAGGACTGATTTTGGAGAAAAATGTTTCGGACAAAAAATAAAGCTCTTAAAAAGCTCTACAAGAAAGGTGATATACGTTTTTAACGTAAGAGCATAGTGTGGTGTGTGTGGTGTGGTGCAGCGTGCTGTGGTGTGCTGTAGTGTGATGTGGCATGGTGTAGCGTGGCGTAGTGCGGTGTAGTGTGGTGTGGCATGGTGTAGCGTGGTGTATTGCGGTGTAGTGCGGTGTGGTGTGGTGTGGTATTTCCGATTTTAGATAGAAATAGATACTTTTCCAATTATCAGCTAAAATTTTGCGTTTACGTTAAAAAATACACTATTTTTCTTGTAACGCTTCATTTTTTGTTTGAAACATTTTTCTCGAAAATTCATACTTTCTAAGATAGAGTGAAAAACCAGGAAAATCTTTGAAGGAGGGTGGGTAGTGAATGGGACTTTCTCGCCAGAAATCCTTTTAGGCTGTTCGTTTTTGAGTCGAAGAGAAGCTTTGCTAAAGATTTGAGCCTGATCGGAGGTATTCGATTTTTGGAACTTAACCCGAATCAAATCCTGATTGTAAACACGATAAATCTGATACTAAAAATAAGATACGAATGATGAGCTGCCAACTCGGGAACTCGTGATTTTATAGATCGGAGGGGCGAGGTTGGATATTTTGGGTGAAAGGAGGAAATCCACGATGTTGCTGCTGAAAAGCAGCAAAGTCTCTTGGTTTGGCGTATAATTAGATACACGTTCCGCGAGCGAGACTTAAGATCGCGGGAGTTGAAATGTCGCGAAGAGGTCGGGATACGTAATCTGTGTAAAAACGGGCGACCCGTTTAGAGTAGCGTCTTGTTTTCGTTCATCCGGAAAGTAGGCCGGCAGCGATACGTCGTCTCGTTTCGTCTTCGACCCGGTGGTATGCCGCAAGAGTCGCGACGACGAAGCTTTCGTGCTCGTGCGGATCTTCGGCTCGGACTCCGGAGTTCCGATAATCTCGTAAGTTTAGCGTGCTGCTCCGTTCAGCGCGCGTCCATCGGAGCGTTGGTTGACGTCCTCGAGGTAGGTACATATTTAGCGATTCGTCGAACCCCGCGCGCGTGGGCGACGTTGACCACGCGCTGCTGCTCCTCTTATAAATCCAAGTCGCGTTCGGATTTGCGGAGGTAGAATGGACAGAAGCAACGAGGGTATTCGCGTGCCCGACTAAACTCGATCAGCTGATCTCGCAATGCTCTCCGCTCTCGCGTGGGCTACGACGCTGGGTCACCGACTCTGCGTTGTTGCTTTTATTCGCTCTTATCCGTGCGTATTTATACGAACAGCTCCAAAATAGTTCGATCATCTCGTCTCCCATTTCCAAGACAGACTTTACCAAGGACGAGTCGCAAAACTGCGAGAAAAGTTCGCTGTAATTCGATCGATTCGATTCGAATGAAACGTCCATAATTTTTGCAGCGGTGGATAGAAGCGAAAGCAACGAGTCTATCAACAGGACTGACAAATTATTGCCGAAACAAGTGTACACCCAATGTAACGGATCATTTTTTTGGTGACTTTACGAGACGGTGCAGTGATTTACGACGAGCGAGATAGGATAAGATTTACGATATTTCGTCGGAAATTAATACAAGAAACCGATGACCGGTGGTAGAGAGAAGTTGTGGTCGTCGTCAAATTACGAACGTACTTAGTTCGGTGTACGTGGTAGCAGAGATTCGGTTGTTCGCTACTAGAAGGCGAAACTACGCGGATCACGAGCGAGTTAGACTATCAAGCTGACTATGCATAATGACTGTAGGCAGCCTTTTTCATCGAAGACTCGTTGTACCACGCGCAGAATTCTAGTCATAAGAAAAATAAGAAATAAAATACGCATCAGATTTGTGTTTTCTCATTGTTGTTATTCGTTTCGGTGTATCGCGTTGCAATAACGTGGATCATTACTGACTTTTGGCCTCGAGACGACGAGAAGTGAACGCTGGTTGCGTAAGAAATATCGCATTTTCAAGCTCCCCTTATCTGACATTTTTCCGGGTCGGCGACAAGAACGTTACAAGTTCCATGAAAGCTGAGGGTTCAGATAACACACGTTCGTGTCGTGGAAGTAGGACGAGCACGGGGTTTCTGGGGCGGAATGTTTTTGGAATCTTCGGTTGTCCGGGCGCGAAGTAAAGTGAAGTAGATACAGTCGTTAGGCGTAGGACGATGGGTGGTCAACGAAGTGTAGAGAGGCATTACCGCGTAGGGTACGGTATTTCCGTAGCAAGGAACGAGTGCTGTTACAGCGTACTCACCTGAAGCGTTCGTCGGTCTGGGTCGCGGCAGAGAGCCCGAACGAAATGGGGATCCAGGTATTCCGTCATAATAGGCACCGCGCAACTATCCTAGTGAGGAGGGCAGCCCGCGCATTTTTCTCTCCCGCAGCCAACTGGCATCGCGTCTCGTTATTGCTCCGTCCTCTCGCGCTTTCTCTCGCGGCTAAGTACCGATAAAAGTGATCGGACGCCGCTCGCACCGAACAACGACACCAAGGATCCAAAAAAAAACGATCTCTACCCCGAGAGTTTGTAGCGAACGTTGCGCGGTACACAGTCGCAAGCGTCGACGTTACCCGCCATCGTACGTCAAACGCCGCAAAAACGTTGCGATTCCGTTATTCACGCGGTAGAGATCCTTGAATTTCTGTGACACGAGGAGATACGGAGTCACGCACTTCCACCTTTTACCACATCCACCGAGCGGTTATCGTTTTGACAAATTTATAGCATCGTAATCTTCAGGTGCGCGTAGCCGCGGCGTCGTTTCCTCCCTTCCGCGCGAACCGGTACCTGAAAGAAAGCAACGAAGAGATGTAGTCGAAGGAAATGGAAAATAATGGGGAAGAATAAAGGAGAAGAATCGATCGCGGAAAGATGTACGACGCGGCTGTCGCTGCTGCTTCCGCGTATCGTTGCATGTTCGTAGTCAGCCTAATGGTTATCACGCTTTCGTGGACACCGCACGCACTAAACTCGACGAGCACGATGCGCGTGCAGGTATATTTTATTCTTTCCAACGTCGCGGTGATAACGGTTTCTCGCATCTCATCCGTGCAGCACGCGGTGTACGCGGCGTAATCCTTATCGGGGCAGGAAGGAAAGAGAAACAGAGGCCGAGTGTCTAATAGTCGCGCGGTATCGATTTGGCTACGCGTATCGATTCAGCGGATGCATCGATCAAACACGGCCGAAAAGGTTGTAGTTATACCATACAGGTAGACGCAGCGAAACGTACGGAGCACAAAAATTACGACGTTTTTTTACACAAAATTAGTGTTATTTGAGCGCACACCGTGCGTAATAATAAAATAAGTACAGATACGTGTTAAGAGTAACGCAGCTCATTGTCAGTGTTTCCCTATTTTTTTCGACAATCTCCTATACTCCAGAGAGTCAATTCGACCTTGTCCACCTTTTCGAAACTACTTTTTCACCTAAAAAAATGAGCCTAATGTTAAAGTACTTTCTCAAGTACCAGAAGTGTCTTACCACACTTGAAAAATTCGCAAATTTTTTTTTTAACTGAGCTTTTAGAAACATAAATCATATCATGCCCAGAAGGTTGAGTACAGCCTTTTTTTCGAACGCTATTTTCGATTCAAGTCGGCGACAGGGTCAAAATGACCATGGTGTACGCGAAGGGTTAAAGGTAACACAAACTAATGTGGGGGTAAGGTTTAAAAAGTGTTACTTTAGTATCGAATAACAGTTTTGTGTGTTAAAAAATGGACTAACGATTGTGTTGACTCAACACACCAAATCGTTAAATATTCTACACAAAAGTTCGTACATTTTGCACAGTAATATACCTTTTTTACCGTGTAGATTGCTTGCTAACTGTACGGACTGAAATTTCGTTGTTCGTCCGTCAAAAGTTCGTCGCACCTGCCGATCGATCAGGCGTAGCTAATCGCGAGGAACGCACTTCGATCTTCGCGTAATCTGTTTGTTACCTCGCGTACAACTACGCTACAATGATTCACAACGATCGTTAAATTTTCGGGGATTTGGCTGCCGCGAAACTCGTGGGGATCTGGCGAGTGAAAAACGAATCTCGATGCCGCCTCTGGCCCAAGAAGAAGAAGCAGAAGAAGTAGAAGAAGAAAAAGAAGAAGACCAAGAACAACAAGAAGATGAAGCTGAAGAAGAAGAAGAAGAAGAAGAAGAAGAAGAAGAAGGAGAAGAAGAAGAAGATGAAGATGCAGATGAAGATGAAGCTGAAGAAGAACATGAAGATGAAGATGAAGATGAAGATGGAGATGAAGAAGAAGGACGAGAAGAAAAAGGAGGAAGAGGAGGAGGAGAAGAAGACGAGGAGCGACGGGAGCGCGGTTCATCAGCCGACCTTGAATAAGTGACGTCACGCGATACCGAGCTCACGCCGCGCGAGACCTCGCCGCGCCGGATCCTTTACCACTATTCCTCTTCGCCTGAAAAACGGACGACCGACGCCCGAGCTCTGAGACTTCTGGCTCTTCGCCGTGATCTTTACATCGCGTCCTTGACGGCGAAGCGGGACCGTTTCTTCGCGTGAAAAAACGATCGTTCGCAGCTGCATGTGGATTCGCGGCGTTTTCGTTCATGGCGATACGTACGACGGGCAACAACGAGGAATATAAACGGAGTATTGGAAGTAGAGTGACGAGGTAACGGCTGGCTCAGACCCCTCGGCATCCGCGTCGTCGTCGCCAGACGCGCGATCGACTCGAGGCGAACGGAGAACAAGCTCCGAAGGAAACTGGTTTAATCGGCCAATAACGCTCGAGCATATCCGGCACGCCGTTGTACTCGATTCGTCGAGAAAAGTGCAAGCATCCGACGACGAGTCTCCGCGCGTTATAGCGGTAGCGGCGCGCCACGTGGCACGAGATCTGAGAAACTCCGCGAACAGATATCCTATCAATGGAAACGTCGATAAAGTACACTTTGCCGAACTCGGCTCAACTCCCACGACCAACTGTCATTGTTATCCCGCATATTTCCACGCACCCATGTACGAGCCACAATGGTCGAGGAACGGGGATGAAAAGTTTGCTCGGTTCTTCGGAAACTCCCGGTTTTTCAACTGGCATCGGGACAAAAATATCGGCTCGAAAAACGCGTCTAGCCGAGGGTAGGCACAGTGGGGTTTATTTGGTGAGCTCCGAGGCATTTGAATTCTCGTCTCGCACAGCTACGCGTCACTCGTTCCGAGTCTATAAATCTGATTCGCGAGACGTACAGATTTACGAACCAGCACGAATCGTAGGATGCTTCATAATATTACAGCTAAAACTTCTTACGGTGGGCAGAAATGATTTAAAAAAACTGCATTTAACGCTACCTTCAGCGTGATTCCTCGAACAAATTTGTGTAAAAAATAATTTTGGGTAGGTAAACATATATTCGGCTGATATGATTAGGCAAATATAGTTCATTTGTTTACGTATTTAATGTCAAAAGCTATAAATTGTATTATTCTATTTACGGTTCATAATTACGAACTCGGACTAGTGGATATTCGAGTTACGATCACAAGTCGTAAAATAAGGCAATGACCGGGGCGTTCAAAAAGTGCAAAGGTTTTCAATTGCTTATATGTTTACCTACCATAAAATATTTGTTGCATCGTTTGTTTTCACGAGATCCCGACGGAGCTAGGGCTTTATGCATTTTGTTAACATTTCTGATCACTGTGCGGCGAGTGCGAGATGTAATTTGTAGAGTGCAGATTGTGATGCTTGGAGAACAGAGATACGTGCGAGAGCTGTAAAGTTGAGACAGGTAGGGAGTTATAATTTCGCTGGTAATTCTCTCGAATGTTCGCCTTAAGTTGCGTGCACGCGAGAATCGGTCATGCGAAGGATGCTGCACTCGACCGTAGTTCGATTGCTTCGTGGCTTTGAAAATTGAGGCCTGCTTACCGGTGCGCTCGTCTGCTCACCTATTACATTTCATCGCCAGCTCGCCTGATTACTCCGCTAGCCGCGTATAACACATTCGATACTAACTCCACAACGAACCCCTTCTTCAAAGAAGTCCGCGAAATTCGCGGTCAATACTTCTCGCTGAGAGATACGCAATCTCGGCGGCTACGTATTACGCACCAGTCGGAATTATCATTTCACGTGATAAATCCTTCTCGTCACGGTCTCGTACTTCGGATAGATTTTCGATGCTAACGAGTGAAACTCGTCGAACAAAATTCAGGCAAGCAATTTAGTAAAAGTGAAATTTCCCCGTCCCTTTGTCATCAAATTACGACACCGAGAATATTTTCGATTATGTACCAAGTGGGTGGACTTTCTCCGCTAAAAGTGGGATATTCACGCGTTTCTCTGGAATCCAGTTTATTTTTTTTGGCAGCTTCTGAAATTATAGAAACGGGATTTTCCTGAGCAATTTCATATAAAGTCGTTGCGCGAGAGTTTGTCAGCTTTTTGTCAGCGAGGTCAAAGCCGACTGACAATGAGTCCAAAATCAACCACTGTGCGACCGGTCGCGTCAGAGTGCAATCGCGATCGTGTACAGTGCTCACTAAATCGACGCGGGATAAAAATGGGAAGCAATGTACTTGCATGCCTATCGCTCCGCGAGGTTCGTAATGCCGGTTGCACGATGCTCGAACCCACTGGGGTGGACTCCGCTACGTGGATGAAATTCTCGGCGCGCGTAGGATTTTTCCACGGATGACTGCGATGCAGCTACAATCCGGTGTAGCTGGTAATAATCTAACCCTTTGTTTCCGGTCGCAGCCTCCGTGTCAGCAGTCCCCATTCTCGTTCGAGGAAGTTGAGCGGAGAGGAAGCGGGCGGGGATCGAGAGACGGGGTGGAAAGCAAGTGCGAGGGAGCAGCTCGACACGGGAAGTTACTTACGCATGCTTAGCCACGTGCCGACACACCGGGAATCTTCTACGCAACGACTTCGCGCTCTCAGGACCCGATCTGGGAAACCAAACGGGAACTGCCATCCCAATTCGATGCTTCGATCATAGTCGGGCGGCAAAACATTCGTAAGCCAACATCGCCGCGGTTTCTTGCGATCGCGATCAAATCCAAGGTCAAACTTCGCGAAGAGGCTTATATGCAGGTTCCAGAGGATCCTGAATATTGCGAGGTCCTGCGCGAGATTACTCGATTCTCCCGGAGATTTGTAGGTGTTAGGGACTAGGTTTATAGATGATTATAGACACTAAGGGTTGGCATACGGTTCCTCGGCTTAGTTAGATTTTGCTCGATAGCCAAAGAGGCTTATATAGGGGGACTGCGCCGACCGAGGGCTTCGGCATGTTAGGGGGGCAATTTACAGATGGGGATGAGGCTCACGAATTGAATTGAGTGCCGAAGATTGCGTTTCTACATACTTTGGACTACTCCGTTGACTTTGCGCCTAGATACGACGCTGCGTCCGTTGTTTACGGAGAGATGGGCGAATAAAAAATTCTGCAACGCATTGTTCAGGTGCATCGGAACAGGCGGCGTCGCGTCGTCGGGCGTACGGATACAAAGAGAGAACAGACGAGGAGCCAGACAACGAGACGCGAGAAAGAGGCGGGAACGAGGAAACTCTACGGATATGTAGCTCTACGTAGGAATATACCAATACGAGGAAAAGTGCGCGCCACGCGTGAACAAGAGTGCACCGACGCCTGGTTGCTGCTTGCTCGTGGAAGGAAAGGGAAGGTGCGAAAATGCCAGAAGAGTGATGGATGACGAGTAGCGGCGACGACGCGGTGGGGAAGGGTTAAGCAAGAAGTCCTCGACGACCCGTACCAATAGCTTCATCAGACCCACTATTGCACGTAGGTACTACAGGGGATCGGGTCGAAAATGCTGATTTTCACTTCGCTGAATTGTCACCGCTGCGGTGAACAAAGAGACTCGTAACTGTACCTAGGTAGTCGTAGAAGTATCGCGATAACTCTTTGGCCACCGCATTGGCGCGGAACGATCAAACGGAAGACACAGTCAATAAATCAATCCTCGCCTCAACTATTATTGTTATTATTATATTGAGTATATTTAGTATATATTGAGTATGTTATTATTATATTGAGTATATTTTTACTGTTACCAACTTTTACTGTTACCAACTGTCGTTCTACGCATTTTGCGAACGGAATACAATTGTACAATTTTCAGGCAGAGAAATAACGAGATGTCGCCTAAGAGCTGACTTTTCACAGATGTTGACAGAATTTCGCAGGTTCCAATCCACGAAGTCGAGTATAATTATGACTCCGCGGTTTGCGAACATTTTTTTTACCGCTATTTCACCAATAACGCGGCTAGGCTCCCGCATGCAATTAAATTCGTCGCACATGCTGCGCAGGTTCAACGTACTTTTATAGGTGGAATACGAAATGATCGATCAAAGTTTCGAATGGCGCGTCACTTCGCTGGGAATACCGTTTCGCACGAATCTTCGCCGATTCCTGATATATTTCTCCACGAGGTCGGACACCCCGACGCGAGAACGTGTTTCATTGAAACCGGTAATTTCGAAGATACGGATTTGTATTGTAGAATTTGTAGAGAAATTCGCGGCCAATAGAAGCGGTGATAAAATACGCACCGTGGCGAGTGGATCGTCTAGGTACGCGCGTAGCAAGGCAAAAAGACGAATCGCGACGTCAGGCAGGGCATTCGCATTTCTTATCCTAATCCGGTGGGCGAGTGACGTGACGCGCGACGTCGATCGTTTCGTAACCGTCAAACGAACGTCGATCAAGCCGCGCGTGGGGCGGATGCGAGATGCGAGTCTTGCGGAGCCCCCCACAGTGGCGAGTCACGAATTACATTCCTAAATATAACCGATGACAGAACGTCGCCATCGACACCATCCCCTCGAAAAAATGCTGACGGGAGACGCGAAATCAAAAGCGAGACCGTAACATCGGAGTAGGGGTCCAGCTGACCCACCGCGAATACCGATACCACGTGCTCGCGTCCGCGTAGACTCGCGCAAGCTCCGGAGCAGATGGGCCGCCAGAGGAGTTGGGGAAATTTAGGAAAACTACTCTCGACTGATCCGACGTCTACGATCCATACCTACGCGAGAACGCTCGTAGACTTTAAATTTAGTATCATTACGATCGACGTAGTCGGCTAGGCTGTTTTTATTCCAGTCGTACGGCGCTGAAAATTGCGTCACCCCGAACCTACGTTGCGTTGTTTTCGGGACGATTCACTTCTATTCGTGGATCGGGAACGTGTTCTACGTACGTATATAAGGCATCTGGACCCGGGCTGGCGGCCCCGCTCTGGCTGTATGCGCGCACCTGGCAGCCCCTCGAATCGTCGAGCACCGCGCTTGCGGCAAACTTACCAAAAACTTACCAAAAAAAGGAGACGGAAAACTCGCCAAAAACGGGGTGTCTAATTTGGACGAGGATCGCTTTCCTAGCATGTTTTTTTCCCTCGCAGAGGCGACATGAAGATGTACGGGAAAGAAGCATTACGCGAACAGTAGTTACGCGAGAGTCCGCAAGTAGTTGGTTGCAAAGTTGTCCAACCGTTTTTGTGCGAACGTAGGATGCGGCACGAGGAAAATTGCAGACCGTCGCGTGTCTGTTTTTCGGTAGTTCACGTCCGCGTAATTGGCACTCTCGAGGCTGCGCCGCGTTGTTATATCCAGCGAACCAGATAGATAGGCGGTATAAGCTCCGCGCTTCTTACTCCGCGCAACACCCCTGGCGCCTGGAGTGCATCGTCCGGCAGTACGCAACTATTATACCATATATATATCGCCGTAACGAAGCTTCGCCAACATTTTTTGTTTTCCGTCCGGTAAACCGACGTGCGTGCTGGCGGTAGGCGATCCGACGATAAGGCTGGGGTCGAGGGGTGCGCGCGCGTGGAAATGGCACGGGGGTGCTGCTACCACCGGCGTCGTCACGTTCGTTGAACTAGGAATCGATCGAACGAGGAATAATGCACGCGAGCGATGGAAATAATAGGAATTAAAGGGATTTATGCATCATCCATGATCGTACGCTTTTGCGAAGTGATCCGTGTTATAAACGCGAATCTTCTTTCCGAACACCTTCCAACGCCACGGGACCAGCGTTATCGAATAAACGGAGCTTCCATTTCCGGGGAAAGCTCGTTTCTGGAGAAAAAAAAACACCATCGCTGTCATCGTCCCCGTGCTGGTTTCACTTTCGGTGCGTAGAGAGTCCTCGGAGCGTTGCTCCCTCTAGACGTCGTGCGGAGTGGGACCTTGCTAGGTCGCGTTGATATGCAAACGAGGCCCTACCTACGCGGAGATATCGACCGTTTTCATCGACTTTCAGGCTCGGAGTGAACTCTCATTAGAGCTGGGATGATTCTAAATTCTCGTTCTACCTCGCGACTTCCGCCACGAATAAAACACACGGCTTCGACGATTTAGATCACGTTCGCCGAATTACGCCTTCGGGTCAGATGAGATCGGATAATTCCGCTATTCCCACTTCTGTCCAGATTCGAGGAAGAGCTTGACTTGTCGAGTACTGCCCAGAGATCTAAACGAGAAGCGGCGTCGAGGCGGCGGAGGTTCCTTGTCGCGGAGAGTTTCGGTACCGAAAATGTGTTCCGCGGGTTGCGAACTGACTTCTTCAGGAAGCAAGCACGTTGAGGTGAACAGCAAGTTGCATCCGACACAAAATCGCACGCGCCATATTTTTCCACCCAACAAATTCGACGTAACAAACGAGTCTGGGTCTTCCACTCGGATCGCGTATTCCAATGGTGGGAACGATGGTTCTAGGCGCATCAACGGTACGGGGCATTGGAATTACGATAAGCACGGTATTATATATCTACGACAAACGTAGCTAATATAATTGAACGATCCGCGGACGCGTAAACTGGTCGAAGTATGTTACATCCTCATTATCATTTTATACCGCACCGGACCGGACCCTCTCACGGTATTTAGCTACTGTTTATCCTACTTTTATTAATTCGACTTTGGCCACGTGTCCGTATTTTTCCGAGCGACATCGACAGGTTACGTGAACAAACGGCTTACATGCATACACGTGTCATCTACTCGCTTCGTACCTCGGCGTTTCTACTTTGTTGATTGCCAACGGATTACGCAACGTGCGAACTAATGACGCTCGATAACGATCGAAGGAATATCGCGCGGCGAGTAGGAATACATTAGTCACAGTTTTGTGCTGGTTCCATGCAAAAAACGAGACCGAGTGTCGTTGAACGTTTGGCAAAAATGAGCAGTTACGAGTCACGCGTCAAGTCATCCTCGTCTAGCGAGAAAAAGATAAACGCCGATGGCGAAAGAAAAGAATATCATCGATAATGCTGTCAACGCTATCGAATAAATTCAAAACATTTCTTAAAAATTTGGGTCCGATTTGCTCGGACAATTACCTATCCTGCTCTCAGCATGCTAGATAAGGTGGGAAAAATATAAACACGAGAAATCACGTGATTCGAATTCTAGTTCACCGCACGAAAATGCGAAGACGACTACTTAATCCGAGTTTCATTATATTATCTGTAGAATTTTTCCGTACTGACGCGTACAAATTTCCGCTTCGGTCCACAGTGGGAGCGTTTATAGTCCAGCAATTTATCTGCCCCAAGTCTCGACGGGGGAATCGCGTACTTAGAGATCAATATTGAAGTGATTAGCCGCGAGCGATTGACCTGTATTGATAAATCGCAGCATATCCGTAAAAAAGGCGAAGCATCGTAACGTTAACGTATCACGTAGCTGCGCGGCCAATTTCCATTTCCGCTTCCTCGCTGCTGTATAGAAAATCGAACACCGGGGCTTTCAATAAGCGATCGATTCTCGCACCTTCGTGGGTCGAAAATTCGATTAGTATAATTCACACGTTTCGTTGAACCGCGCGACGCGCGGTGAGTAGCGATTCGAATTTTTTACTTGAAAAACGAGCCAGAATCATAGATCCAACCTACGCGGACGCGTGCTGGATCGCGTATATCAACGGAATGTAATTTACGAGTAGCCGTTCGCGGATATCCTCGTCGCGACTTCGTTCGATCCTCGACGAACTGGTCTGTCGGTAGAAGTAGCCAAATCTCTGATTATACATTCAACCTGGGTGCCGTCGTGTCCGTACTGATCTACATAATTACTCGAATACACCCAAAGAAGACAATATACTTCCGCGCGAAGACATCGCAACATCTTTTACAAATTTTGTTCAACGGAAATTTTCCAGCTCAATCGTACGAACTTCACCTGAGAAATGCGTACTATCAGTTCCGTGGTTACCACAAGGGCACTGGCCTCACGGGGGCCCCGAAATGCTGACATATTCGTCATTAACGCGAAAGAAAGGGAATCTGTGTCTATTGAATTTTTTTCTACCAAGAATTAATGCTACTTCAACAGTGAATTGTAAATTGCCAATCAAGTCTGATCTTCGAGTAGACTATTTATTAGACGGTGAACATTTTACTAATAAAATACACCAAAAAAAAAAAAAAACTCCAATGCCATCTAGCGGTCATTCACATGAGCGCTATTTGCAGGATATTTTTTTCCTTAATGGTCATCAATTGTAGTGGAGAGCGCTCATTTTCCGGCTCAAAAGAATTAAAAATTCATTACCAACGACTATGTTACAAGAACGACTTACTAATTTGCCAATCACGTGCATTGAAAGTGATATTCTTCAATAGATAGACTTTGAGGATACAAATACGAGTATTTTTCAAATATTCAAGTAATTGTTTTATCATCCACACATTTTGTTCCTTGTATAGGTGCGCCCAGGGGCCTCTGATTGGTTTAAAACGGCCCTGCGTACGATCCGAGTTTTCGTGTGAAATCAGACTTCGAACTTTCATTGTAGTTAGTCAAATCGGAATCGAATAAACGATGAAAGGAGAAAAAAACACGTTAGTCAGTGTTACGGATACGCTGAGGTTAACTTTGCTCATCCGTGTCCAAGGACACACATACTTATCTCAGCCAACTATTCGCCTCCAGATTCCTAAAGCTCATTGCCCAAAACGTTGTTATTTAGCTCGCTGTACACCACTCGGCAGATCACAAAGAACTGACGCAAAGTACTGACCATAGAGTAGTTATAATTAACATGCGCGCTGAAATATACATGCGCGCGGTCAGAGTTGTCCTTGAAACTACAGGAGGGATCGAATGACGATGCAGTCCGCGTGTACACCATAACCACGTGGTGGTTGTAGCTAATTTGTACGTAGTATCATCGCATGGTACGTAGACGCGCGCTGCTGTGTCGGCATTACTTGTCGGTGCGTGGGATAGTTCTCACAGTTTCGTCACGGTGCGTACGCACGGTACATACCCCAGCGTAGAGTACACACGTATGTGTAGTATGTGCTAGGGTGCTTCGTTTCGGACGACTCATTTTTTTTCCGCACCGTTGACGGAATATTACTCTAAACATGTAAAAAAGCATTCTCACCAAAGATCCACTTCTGATTTTAATTCTGAGTACTCGCTAAATGTATTTTAAATTGTCCCATTTGATTAACACGTAAATCTTTTTTTTTTTTGTTGATTCAATTAACTATAGCTCCGCGACATTTCCCGTTATTCGATCGGTCATGGGCGCAAATTGTAGAGAAATCTTCGCTCTTTAAAAGTACCTACAGCTGATTTACGTTCGGTGATCCGTGGCACTGATAAAAAATCTTAAACTCGATTTTTGTTACCAAATTTCATGGTTTTTTCGTTTTTTCTCGCGAACCATTGACTTTACAGCGAAATTATATCAGTGGTTTTTTGTTGAAAATTGAATTTCCTACAAAAAAGGTGGACGGAGCTCAAACCGTAGAGTCGATAGTTTCCGAGATAAATCCAATTAGACGTACGAAAATTTAAAACATTTCGGTTTCAAGGTTTTTTATCGGCGACACGGTTCACGGAACGTAAATCAGCTGTAGGTACTTTTAGACAGAGAGAATTCCTCTACAATTTCCGCCTATGACCAATCGAATAACGTTGAATGCCGCGTGGCTATGCGGATAATTGAAGAAAACAAATTAAGATTTACGTGTTAATCGAATGGGAACATTTCAAATACATTAAGCGAGTACTTAGAATTGAAATTAGGAGTTCATCTTTGGTGGGAAGTTTTCTTTATACGTTTAGAGTAGTTTTCCGTCGATGGAGCGGAAAACCGAGTCGGATAACAATTTTTCTCGAAATTTCGACGCCTTCAATTAGATTTTCGACGAATCGATGGACATTCGACTTACGCGATGGAATGTTGAGAAGGAAAGTGATCGATAAAGCTATTTCGACGGATTGCTTGTTGTTAGTTTCGAAACAAGTGAAAGTCCCGGCTTTGATGGAAACGTTACTTCCGGTTATGGTCCGAGATACGAACCTCGCGTCGGTGGATGAACGTCGTCACGAACGAGGACCGCGCGACGAAACGGGGCGAAACGTGCCCGTGCATATTTGGCAATCGCCACTTCCGGTCTGCTCCTCCTGCTCCTTCGTCATCGTATTCCCTCGTACCTGCGCGTACGCGGGTATCGCTTCGCATTGCCCGGGTTACGACGCGAGCATTCCGGTAGACCGATGGACCCACCTCCGCTCAAATAATCCTCGCAGCGTTCGCTCGAGGATAAGTGCGCGCGGTGGAATTCGTCTGGTCACCCATAACCGCGAGTCTACGTTGTCTCAGCACCCGGTAACGCGCATAGGAGGAGACCCACGGAACGACAGACGGGAAAGGTCCGACAGATTCGTCAGCAGACGCGAGTTCCAGACGACCAAACCACGAGCAACATATAACCTCGACCTGCACTGCGGCATGTACCTTCGAAAGCCTGTTCCATATAGCCCTACCTATCCCCCCGTGTAGTACATTCACACCAAGCCTCTCCGCGTGGCCTATTGCAAGCGCTTAGCACTGAATATCCGAACACACGCGGCATTCTTCGACAATCCACCCGCCATTTTTTTCCAATGTCTCGGGAAATTAGGAAAAAATGTATACTTTTCTACTTGATAAACAGGCACTCTCTGTGATTGATTTCTTTTTTTGGGATTTCGACGTCGAAGTTAGGTGTCTGCTAAATTGTCTAAAATTTGATGCCTCGCGGAGAGTCCATCCAACGCGTGGACTTACGACCCGATGGGAACATATTCGCGAGTAGGATTGGTCGACCGACGTAGAGCTGGGGTATTGGAAGTTAAATTAAAATTAATCGGATGGTTTGCGTTCTCGCTCGGTTATAAGTTGGTATTTCGAAAAGGTGGGGTTTTTGCGTGTTAGATATTGCTACGAGGGCGAAAGTCTACGACACTACGGCGTTGAATATTGGCAATTTCGTGCATCCACCACCCGACATCGCACCTCCAGACGAGCCGGATGGTTCGTGCGTCATCGTGAAAATGCTCGTCACGCGCGGCACCCCGAGGGGTTGTTGGTATACGTCGTACCTACACGCGAGCGCATCCCCGGCGAGCGGTACGTAGACAGGTGTAATTTCGTCGTCGGGTTACGGGCGAACTCCCGTCGTGGTACGATGGCGGATATCTTTCGTAACTCGCTCGAATCGGGAAATTGGTGTGAAATTGCCTGAAAATTGCTATACGCGCCTAAGTTTGTTTGGCGCTCCGACTTCCTCGAGATTCGCTTACGAAATCCAACCGTGGAGCGAAACGATTATCTCTTCGATTGCGAAATCGCGATACGCCGTGCGTCCGGTAAAAAAGTGGGAGGGTGTTTTATAGCCGGAGCATTCGTTTTGCGACTCGCGATTTCCTGATTTTTTCTCACTTTGCCTCGAAAAATAAAAAAATTCACGGTGCATCCGAGGTCGAATCGAGGCCCGACTTATCGGGGAACGCGTCCTAACTGGAGCTTGACTTAACCATTTCAGTCGCAGCGGTGCACCAGTGTTCCGCGTAGACACTCGATTTTTGAACATGTATAAGTAGTGTGTTTTCGATTCCTGCCAAGACGAAATAATAGCTAGTACTATTATATAATATAGCTAGTACTATATATATATATATATATATATATATAATATAGCTAGTATTATATATAAACACAAAATGATGAAGGCAACTTTTGACAATGACAACTTTTTCGAAAATTGCTATACACAGGAGAGAAATAGTGGCTGAAAAAATTCATGACCAAAACGGTTAATCATACTGGATTTTAGTTTGCGTTCATCACGTGCATTGCGTTCTCAGCGTGTGTAGACGAGCATCCGGTTATAGTAGATCGATACGGCGGGCGAATAGGTTGGGATCGATGGGATTACGTTCGATGAAACGGAGACGACGAGTTTGGAGGATCAATCGTCGTTGATGCGTGTTCCAGCCGATCGAATTTAGATCAATCGACATCTCGAGTCAATCGATTGGTCTTGGAGCTCGAGGCTCCACGCGCGAGTAGTCTACGCGTTGGGCGAGAGCAAAGTGCATATGTATGAGCATTTCGGACGAGTTTCGAATTTCGGCCTACACCTGTACACCGCGCGTAGGTACGGCGTACTATAACGATCGCAGGGTCTGCGGCAGGTTGGATTCCACGCGAGCTACGGGAGACGCACGTACGCGTCACTCGCGTAACCGTTACTGGATCGGCGTTCGAGGGTTCCGGAGGAGATCGTCGAGGGTTGGTAGGTGGAACGACCGGAAGCGAGACGGATGACCGGAAACGAGCGTGTCGACATCGGGGCGTCGGAAATAAAAAATAGAAAAAGGAGAAGACGAAAGCGTGCGCGTCACTCGTTCGTGATCCGTGTACGAAAGGACAGAGGCCAACGCGCGATACGAATCAATGGGAAGAACGAATATAGATGCGGATCTCTCGCTACGTCGTCATACGATCGTACTCTATTGAATTCCGACTCGGAATGCGGAGAAAAATTGAAACCGGGCGACACCACATCCGAAGACTAAAATAAACCTCGATACATCCTTACGTGCCGTAGCGCGTAATAACCACATCGCGGACGTAGAGGATGAACGTGCGATAAAATCCTACCGGCAAAAAATCATAAATTTCTGGTATCTCGTTATCACGACGAAGGCGCGTTATTTATGCTGTTACATCTTTCCTGCTCCGCGTTTCGCCACCAAATGCGAACGGGCAACTTCTTTGGATTTTTTTCCACTATCGGCTAGAAATTTCCTGCCAAGGCAAGTGTCTCGAAAACTGGAACTAAAAAAAATCAGCTCGCGAGCGAATGACGACACGGTTTGTGAATCGCGCGCGACGCGTAGGAAGTTCGTGCGAGTACAAATTTCACGCTAAGCGGATACATGTAAGCTTAGAAGTATGCCTACGCGTTTTCCCGTAAACACGTGACGAAGTCGCTATGCTCGAGGGCTCCCCGCGAGTTTTGGTAAGGAAGCGTCGCGGGGCTATCGTAGGTGCGTTACCGTTACGTATCGTTACCGCTTGCATACGCTATCATTATCCGCGGCGTCAGCGGAGGCAGTAGGTCGATCGGGAGCATCTTCGTGAAGTTGTTCACGCGTCGATCACCTCCGCGGCGTAACTCGATTTCTATACCTGGTGGGCACATTCGACTCGGAATTTGCATGGAATCGTTGCCGCAGTTACATTCGCAATTGTCGGTTCGTCGCTCTCGGTTTCTTGCGTCTACGCTACACATCCGAGGAACGGGTTAGATACAACCATTGTCTTGAATCGGGACGCTTATTAGCCACGTTCTAGTCGCTGCACCTCGAAGAATCGTGCCGACCGGACGACCGATTCTCCCCCTAACCCTGTTTCGCCGTTGATCCTCCATATAGATAACGCTTTCGCGTCCGTTTGCTCGAGAGAGAGAGAGAGAGAGAGAGAGAGAGAGAGAGAGAGAGAGAGAGAGAGAGAGAGAGAGAGAGAGATGAGAATCCCTTCGGATGCCCGCTGGCCGAACGGGATGGAACGCATGCGTGAGCGCGATCGGTGCGGTGAAGGTGTTCGGTTACCCGACGACGAGTCAACGCGCAGACAATAGCTGCGTAAGGCAACGACCAGGCTGGAGCCGTGTGTGCCGCGCGACGGGATGACTGGTCGAGTAAAAGCAGTCGTTGGACTGGAGAGGAGTCAGGTAAGCGTAAGTCCTCTCTAGCAGAAACGCTCTCGAGATTCGTCAATGAACGCAGCTCGTTACGCTACTTACATGCATTGGGAAGAAAACGGTCGAAATTTCGTAGCTAATTCTTGACAACTTTCACATTTTTTCAATAAATCTTAGAAGTTGCGTGGAATTTTACGGAATAATATCACGAACCAATAAATATACAGGTCGACGCGGAAAAGTCTTCTTTTTAATTTGTATGTAGGCGTGGCGATGAAATAATTCGAGAAATTTCACCTGCCTCGTTTTTCGACGATGGTTCGCGCGAAAACTGTTGTTCCTGATTTTTTTTTCTCAAGTATCGATAGTGAGATTTACGAGTCCCAGAGACGTAATGTTAGTATTAAAATCATGTTATATTCAAGGTCGTTCGAGGCATGGATAAGAATGTATAAAATCTTAATTTTTTCGGATCAGACGAGCGGAAGCAATTTTACCTTACTTTACGAGACAACTGATAGCTGTAATAATTTTCGTGCTGTTTGTTGAAAAAATAGACGCATCAGTTTCGAGTATGGGTAAACAGACGTGAAAAATGAGCGATATGAAAAGGTTGTACGGTTTCTGGGCAAAAAAAGTATAAATACAACGGCGGGGAGAATACACACACGGCGTTCGATGTTCGCTGTGTAAAATTTATACCTGCGGAACGAACGCACGTTACTGTTTGTACGGTAAACACGGGTGCCCGAATTTCGTGGGTATGCAGAGTTACGGAAAATTTCGTGATCGACCGACAACGAACATTTCTCGGCGTGCATCGTCACCCTCGCTGAAACGGTTGAAGCACCCTTCTCACCTGGCGCGCACCTGTGTCGAGTTCCCGATACACGCGCGCGTAGCATTTCGTTCCCGCATAAGAGACAATACGCTGGGGTTCCGCGAAAAAACGAAACACGCGTTTTCGATGACGTCATCGAACGTGTATCGATGCGATGTTCGACAAAAGTCACGCGTATCGCGCGCGACCGCCGTTGTCGAATAGAAGAACGGGTGCCGGAGAGAACGAGACAAAGGATAGGTATACTACTCGAGAATCCAATCCTCGACCTGCCCGCGAGCGAACAATAACGAGCAACGAACGTCGCGTAAAGAGTTATTCACCTGTTTGAATTCCATTCTATCCAAAATCACGAAGCAAGTACCCGTCACACAAATATGACTGTTGTATGTCACGAAAATAGTACTTCGTGGTAAAAGATCTTGAAAAAAATCCAAATATGCAATCACTTTGAAAAATAGGATTGAATGTTTAAAGCTCAACAATCTTTTTGTATTCTTCTTGTTGAAGAGTACATAAAAAACTAAAGTTTCGAAGAAAAACATGTAATTTGGTCCATTATTAGAAAAGTCACGGGCAAAAAAACGGAAATCCATGTCTTTTGAATGGGTGATGAAGAAAATATTACAAGCTGATAGATTTGGCGTGGAATGCTCCATACGTATACATATATACCTACACAGATGTGTAGAACCGTTTCGTTTTCGATACAGGTCGAACGTGACGTTGCACGGTAAATAAAAATATCGCGACGTTTCGTTTTGTCGAGATAAATTTGTGATTTCTATGCAGCAGCGAGAGGGAAGATTATTCTTGGCCCGAAGCGAGGTCCGTTCGTCTTCGTTTGTAGGTAAGCGAACGACTATCGCAGGGCTACCGACAGGTTTAGTCGGTTACGAAGGCTGGACCAACGCGTATTGAATGATCGAACGGTACTCGTGGTCCTTGAATCATCAACCGGCCAACCTAACCGAACTGGTGAACGGTACGAGGAGGCATAAATACGAGGCGTAAAAAAACAAAAAAAAAACGTTGCCGTTGGATAGATAGATGATTCTCTTACGTAGGACGGGAGGCGAGAGTAACGCGTTGCTCGTGTCGGACGTGATTCCGGCAAGCAAAGAAAACAAATGAGACGCGCCTAATCGAAACACGGATGCGATGCATTGTGACGCGTCGCGATGATCGTTGTACGATAAAAGGTTTCGGCGTCAGGTGTTGGTGCCAGACGCGAAACCGTTACCGCTGGCAGAGTCCGGTGAATTAACATTTTTAAACATTTCCACCCAACTCGAAGTTTCCTTGGTGCTCGGGAAGTCGACGAATAACTTGACAATTTCACGAAGATTCGCGGGTTGAGATTATAACCTATTCATTCGATTTTCGATCGCCTCGTCAACACGAACACTTCCGCGGAATTATCATTTAGCATGCGGTTGTTTTACATAGTACTTTTCCTCGTATTATCGCTTACCTCGATTTATCCATTATCCTTGACTTTCGATTCGCGTACTTTAATCCAAACGATAACGTTCAACACTCATCACCTCACATATTCGTTACGCGGCGGACGCGTGCATTCGCGTAGTAGTCGTGTGTACGACCGATGCCACGGGAACTTTGAGGTTAGATTACATGTGCGAGGAACAACACTGGTTTGTGACTAGACGCGAATCGTTGGGAGTACTACGCACGGATCACTCGCATCTTACGCGCGCATCGAGACTGATACCAACTGAACGCTGAACTACTGAACCGGGGGCAACAGCACGCTTCTACGCGACAGCGCTACGTGCGTACGACGCTCGCGCATGCGCGACTACCGGCAGCCTTTCGTGACTTTTTGCGCTCCTTTTGAACTCACCTCGTCTCTGTCTCTCCTCTCGTCTACGCTCGCCTTGTTGATCTTCCTCTTTTTTCTCTTCCCTCGTACATTGTATTTTATCGTACAAAAAATTGGTCGATCGGAGCAATTACCAATTTGTTTAGTTAAGATTATGCTATGAGTGTTGCGATTATATATGCAGAAATAGATATACTTACTGTAGGAAATAAACTACAGATGCTTGATACTCTGCCCGAACGATCGTTCTTTTAAATGCCGGAGTATAAATTTGTCTGAACGAAAGAATTTCAATGGAGAAAGCATTTCCTCGTTGAGATATTGTCTTTTATTAAATGTTCTCATACTTTTTTCTTGTACTTTCGTCATATTTCGGGACTGTAATTGATTGTTCGATGATGCAGCGATTCATGAACTCGCTACTTCCATGTTCGATTCTTTGCGCAGCTCGTAGATCTGAAATTGAAATTAAAACGATAAATTACCTGGATATGTGGAGCTGGTACGGTTATATTTGAAAGATGATCGGTAATGAAAGGCAGGTGATGCTCACTTGAATATAGGCTTCGGTTAACGTTATCATCTGTGGTAATATTTGGGTAACGTGCAAATCCTGCATCTCGTACCACTGGCCGGTACCTCTGTGCAAGACATGAACTCTGTACGTTCCTTGTCCAGGTTCACCATCGTGAACTATGTTAGCCACAAGGTCGTAGGTTGTATAAGGATGTCTAGCTTTTACTTCCGGGGTTAATATGTCACCAAAATCAACGTTTCTGGAATTATACTCCTATTAGAATATTTTGTAACTATAACAGACGGTCACGCTACTTCTTTCAAATCTTCCTGACTAATCGCAAATTGAGATTAAACAATTCATCAATGATTTCGCTGAAACAGCATGTTTTTTTCTGAAAAATATCTTGCACTTGTCGGCTAATAATGAGCAATTGTTAATTAATACTTGTCTCTCGAATTCATCGAAATTTCATTAGACTACGCGTTGCGTTTTGTAGCAAAAAAAACAGTGTTCGATAATCACAATGCAAGCTACCAAGAATGCAGAAGGATGGGAGGATTTTTTTTATGCAACGTCAAAGAAAACGATAACTTACTTGACAGGGAAATTAACGATTGTTGGATTCTTTTCAACAAAAAAGGTGTTCTTCGTGAATCGCTGTAAAAAAAAGCAATAATTAACTTGTAGTCATAAAACTGGAGTTAGTATTCGTAACGATGAAAGGACTTTGTCACGAGGATGTACCTTGATGTATAATATCAGATATGGTGGTAATTCGGTAATTTCAAATCTCTTCAAAAAATTTTCTTTGTACGTTTTATATTCTTTTTCCGCAACAGCGTTGAATTTGTTCAACAATGTATACAAGTTCACCTGCGTAACAGAATATTATTCGTTAATTTCTGTTATTACGGAGGATACCGGTTTCTGAACAAATGTTTCGTTCTCACCTGTGGAATTATATTTTCCGTGAATTGATCTTTGAACAATGGGGGAGGAGGTAGGTCGCACGTTAAGTACAGAAAAGGGCTTTCTGTAACTGTTTCGCCATATTCAATCGTATTCAACAACTCGCTTCGTTGACTTTCCTCCAGTTCCAGTGGAGGAATTTTACGTGTATAAATTCGCATGTGACCCAGAAACGTGTTGTATATAATGCTGGAGTCAATTTTTTTCGTACCATTCAATGCTAAATGTAGCGCGTTCAAGAACCACGACAGAAAATCAACGGGGTCTCCTTGTTCGGTAAACTGAAATCTCTTTTTGCTCCACAAGACGACTGCTTGCAGCATCTCGTGAGGGCTTACATGCGCCTTGAAATTTCTTGGATTCCATAATTTTCTCATCAGCTCTCCAAATCGTTGCACGAGTAAGTAAGAACTGTCGCCTGGTGGTCGTTTGACATTCGAATAATTTGATTCCCGCAAAAAGAAATCTCGAAGTGGGGTAACATGTGACAAGGCCTGCAAGCAATGTCGACAATTTTTAGATTCCCCGGGGCATGATTCTGAGCAGGGGATTTTTGGAGAAGTATCTTACCTGCAGAATAACATTGCAGTAATCATTGGCTTTGATATTATTCATACCAACGATACCTGGGGAATACATGGAACCATCGATAGCTCTGGACAATTTGTCACTTTTATCTAACTGACAAATTTGTTGCTTGTCGAACGTTGGATTCAGCATATACTTGATGTCATCTAGTGACGAGTCTGGAAAATATATCAGCCATGAATGGTCTGCTCCAGGACTAAATTAATTAACAACCGGCGATGAAATGGAATAGAACAACGGTGAACAAAACTGCGATTCCCTTAATCGCTGTAAGCTCTTTAACAAACAACTATGCCACTGCGAGATTTTGAAACGACCAGTTTGGAAATGATGAATATCCATGCACTTGGTTTAAGCTACGAGTATGCTTGTTTTGGAACTTTAATTCACTAGAATTTCATGTCACCCGGAATATGATGACTACCCTGATTTGTTCATTGGCTCACGCTATTCACAGAATTAAAAATAGTTACATAAGATTCTATGCGATGAGTTCTATGGATCGATACGAAACTACATGGGAGAAACCATATACCTTGAGATATACAATGTAAGAAAACGGATGCGTATACTCTTTTTTATACAAATTGTACCAACATTAACATGTAGCCGACGAAGAAATGTTATCTGAAGATCAATTGCACGAACGCAAATATATATATATGTGTTTTTTTAATCGTATTTGAAAAAACAGTTGTGAGGGAAAGGTTCTCTTACCAACGATTTCGTAATTGTCGGGTAGACAGTAGAATTTCAACGTGTGGAGATTGAGAAATACGTGATGACTTTCAGCTACGCTGTGAGTATAGGCATGCGTGTTCGTACCTCTACCTTGAAAATACTTTCCACATACCAGACACGCGTAAACGTTGATTCTGGAAAGAGATATGGAACACAATTTCTCAAAATCAAAATCCAAGAACTGACGATTGATCGTATCAAGGTAAGGGCACAAACGTGGAGCCTCCGCGCTTGTTCGATACGATTTGTTGCCTGCTGCAATGAAATAGACACAATTATTTGTGAAATAGTACTGACAATACACACGATAGAATGCTACGGCACGAAAGTTCAACGGTGTTAACCCAAACATCAGTAATGTAATCCGGATTTGAGGTTAGGACGATAGTAACGTTCTTAATGTTACACCAAAAGATAAATTGTCACTGAACAAGACTATAAAAAAGACTAATGTATTTTCCGATGCCTTGAGATCATCACGACTCGCTCGTATATATATTCGTATAAACCGAAAAAGAGGTAAACTATTCGGGAGGTTAGAAGACCCACTCAGACAATCGAAAAGCCAGGCTTTCGAAAATAACAAATCGTGATAAGCTACACGAGATATTAGCTACTCACGGTCATTTTCATCGTCGGTGTCGCTTCCATGATCAACTAATTTTCGTTTTAATGTTCCTTGCTTACGAGACGCCATACTCAGCGTTCATTGAATCAAACAGAGTTCGCTTTCCTTGACACGAGTACCCGCAGACCGCGACGATTAACCTTTCAACGAACATACGGCGTCTGTAGACGACAGTGGCGCTCTCAGTTCCACCTTTACTTTCACGAACTACTCGTTGTTAATGGATGATCACTGAAAACGAAGCAAGCTATTTGAAACTATTCAAGTTTCGCATAACAATTTACAAATAATGCCGATGTACCATACATGATCTGTAAGTGATGTTACATGTCAGAACAAGAGCTTATCGTTTTCTCAGATGGACTATATACGGTCGCGCAACTCTGAGCACTACGAAAACACAGCGCCTCGCGCCGTCCCAGCACATTCGGGTTGCTACGGATCGAGTCGATTTGACTTATCGACGGACGGATACGAATAGCGTGAAGTTATCGACTCACGGAATACGGACCGCGTTCGGTCGAGCAGCTCTGTTGAAAATTGCGAATTACATACTTCTCAAAAACTTCGCGGAGCGGTGAAAGAATTTTGCTTTCGAAATTTCAACAATGTGACGTTCACCTTCCCGTAGCAACTTTCACAGATACAAGTCCGTAAAATCTAATTGTTAATTAATTCTCTTATGAGCGATAACTCATAAACAATTCAAATTACCAACTCCAGGTTTCCCACACGTGATCTGTCAATGCTGCAGAATGATATGGCGTACCGGCGAGACGTAATAATCATAAAAACAGTCCCTACTGTTGTTTGTCTTATCATCCCAATTTTATGATCTTTCGCCCGATAACTCCTGACCTAATTAATATTTTCCGACGCTAACGATCTAGTTTTGTAGATTTTGCAAAGTACAACAAAAAAGTATTGAGCTTTTTTCGTGTCAAGACGAAATCTGAGAGGGTATCGACACATAAATGAGAATTCGTTTATAAATCGTATGGATAAGCGATCTAGTGCACATTGGAGGAGCTGCGCTCAAGAGCCATTATATTGTGTACATTTTTTGTTACGTACCTATAAAAAAAGATGGAGCTCCTCCCAAGAAAATACCCCGCATCTTGCTCATTTCAAGTGTTTATAGAATAGAAACGTAATCTATGATCGCTCGCGTATATTATGTATACGAAAACAGTCGAATAAACTTCACGACGAGGAAGAATAATTGTTACGACGACGGATATTGCAACTTGTCATATTTATTTATAATACCGTGCCTACTGACTAAACGTGACACGGATACATAAACTTATGTCGAACATTGAAATGTTATTTCACAATCCTATGACATCGAACATACCGAATAAAATGGCACATTGCATTTTCAACGTATCGGTTGCCAAGTCCATTTCCGCACTAGGTGCTGTATGGCAGTGAACGTGTCAAACACACACATTACAAATACTTTGGCCGCGACATATGTACAATACTATCACGCGTATCATATACGATACGATCACACGTATCACGTTCCTCCAACGTTTATCTGGTATACGAATCAGGTGCGAATCCTTAATCTATCTGTACCTTAACTTGTTCGTTGGAAATATTACAGGTGATGGATGTCTTTAATAAGAACTACTCTACTTGATTTTTCTTGTCATATCCTACGCGTATTTCTGTGCATCGTCTCAACGACGTCGTCTCGATGGTCGTACGGCGAGATCCGGTTGCGAATCGGAGACAATCGCGCGATTGAAAAATAAACCGTGATCAATCCTGGATCCGAGATCGTCGGAGCGCGTCGTGCGAAGCGATCCAACGCCTCTGTTTTACCATAGCAAACAATAACGCGTTTTTTGCGTCGCGCAAAGAAACACGAGCGATTCCAAACGACCTCGTATCTATCGCTCCCGACTCCCACTTCTATTTTCTAACAAAACCGATTCAGGCGAGACACGAATCAATTCCCGTCGAACTCCTGTGGCAGCGCACCTTGGCAATGCATGTGAATATGAGATGGTAGCTCGATACGTCCGCTCAGGCTGCTTCGCTGAAATGCAAAAAATGATACCCGTGAAGAAACCAGGTTTGGTAACCGCGCAAACTCGTTGTTCTCCAAATTACCTCCGATCTCATCCCGTTTTTCGGAGTACCAGTGGGATTATCCGGTGTATAACTTCCGTGCGTCGCGCATTTCTCACACTGACGCGTACGCCTTCGTCGATTCGAGGAATGACATCGAAGCGCGAAGCATAGTTCTCGAGCCATTTCCGAGCATAACGATTCTTGGTGAGCTTGGTGTTGCTGCTGCTGCTGTTGCTGCTGCTGATGAGCACTTTGGGGAATGCCAAGCAGCGACGCCGCGCAAGTCGGGGGTGCCGATGGACGTTGCTGAGTGAAAGAACGAGAATGTTAATCCAGCGATCCGTGAAGGTCGATTCTCTACGAAAACAGGAGTCCTGGTATCGGATCACGAGATTCGCCTTACCTTCGTAATGGACGGATCGCTGAACATGAGTTGGAAGTGGACATGCTTCAATCCATGATTTCATGCTACGAGGCGACGTTGCGACGCGTAAAGAAATAAGTTTGTGAAAACAGATTATATAAAAAGCAGAGGTGCGTCGTGCTATTGGTGAATCTCGGAAAAATGGACGCGTGTCTCTCGCGATACACGAAATTGGAAAATGGTTCTGCGACGGGGAATCATGCGGATGGTGCGTCGCGCGGTTAGCTGTGCAAGAGAACTACGAGGATGCAACGCCATTCGAATTCCGCGAAGAATTTAATTACCGTTTAAAAAATAATGCAAAATACAAAATATTGAAGAAAAAAAGATCAACATCCATTCGCGTGGATTAATTTATGAAGGCATTTTCACGAAGATCGCGTAGATTCTAGTAAATTGGAATGATTGGGATTTTTTCGTTGGCTACGTGTCGATGGAAAATGGTGGAAATGAATTGTCTAACGTTGGTATCGCAAGTCGCCGAAAAATATCCTGGCTGTTCGACGTATGTACTCACTCGCTCGGTCGGTGGTGCGTTTCGTTTGGAATTGTAGCAAAATTCGAAAATAGCGATCAACACGGCGAACGCCAGTCCGCAGAGCAGAACGACGAATACGCCGCCTAAAATGCGAATCGACCGTGAATAATGGAGAACGACGCGCGATTGATTCTCCCTCGGCTGGTCCAATCCCCCTATCTACCTATGTTGTCGACACCCAGAGCGTTGGCCTTGCTTTCCTTGCCTTTTTCGGTCCTCATGCACGTGTCGCCGGGACTCTTCCACCACTTGTCGTACAACATTTGTATCTCGCCTTTTTCTTGAAGTTCCAAGATGGCCAGCGAAATTTTATCTCTCCACGGCGATCCTGCAACGAAAACGTCTAATTCGTCCGATCTTTCGAGATCGGGAAATCGGAAATCGTTCGAGATTGGAGATCGGAGATTGCAGATGGGAAATTAGAGATTGGAGATGAGATATTGGAGATTGGGAAATCGGGAAACTAACCCATCGGTGTCGCGATACCGTAACCTTTGCTGTCTAGAAGCCCACCGATTTGCGTGAGATTGCAGTCTCGTTGGACGATGTAATCGAGCATGGTCGACTCCATGAGAAACGCGTAGTCGCCTTGCAAAACGCGTTGGATACCTTCCTCGTAGGTTGGCACGAACACGGATGGTTTTTTATTTTCCATGAATCTCCACATCTTCTTGTAAGTCTCGATCATCGAGTCCTGGTCAGAAAATGAAAATTGTCGACGTTCATCGCGCATGGTCCAAAGTCAATCCGAAATGCGCCCTAGCTCCAGCTTTTTGGAATCCGCAACACGAGTTGGGGAAATGTGGGGGGCATCGTCGAGAAGTAATCGCGCCTCGACTTACCCGGAAAAACGTCATCGTGCTCCCGCTCTCCAACGTCCCGTAAGATATGTCCGTCTGACCCGCGAGATCCTCGGCGTTTTCTATAGGCGTAATCATTCTTTCGACGGTGAGGAAAGCCGCCAGATTCGCAGTGTAAGAAGAGACGATTATCAACGTGAAGAACCACCAAATCCCACCCACGATTCTCGTACTGGTTGCCTATTTTTTTTTTTCACACACAAGACGACGAGCTCCGATCAAGACTCTACACTCCAACGGTCATCTGCTTTCCCTACAGACGTTTACCTTCGGGTTCAGGTCGCTGCCCTGCTGCATGAGCGTACCGATGGTGAACCAGAAACTGTTGGCCAAGGAAAATTGATTCTCAACGATTTCCGGTCCAGCGTGACAGGGATGCGGATTATTCCATTCGTAGGGGCTGAAACGTGCCACGACGAACATCGTCACCGAGACGAGAACGTAGGCGGCAAGGACGTACAGCCATATCTCGATGGCGAGGGGATTCATGAAAGAGAATAATCGCGCTGGATGACTCGTCGGTACCTGGAACGGAATGAAAAATCGGTTTGTCACCGAATAACTCGACGAAACGCGAGTCTCTCTTCTCCTCGACGAGGGATAGCTTTATATTAATAATTCTGGGTCACGGATAACAAAATATGCCGGCAGCATCGACCGACTCGGTCGTTCTCATATTTTCTCCCATCGCGAGCAAGCATACAGGAATAAAAGCCTCGATCGAGTTTAATAAACGAAGCAACCTCGTTGCTTGTAGTATCGTCCAATAAATTACCGCTCCGAAAATGAAACGTTACAACTACCGCGCCAGCAAAGTTGTGACTAACGAGTATCGCGGGAAATTGCGAAAAATTCATGTAAATTGATAACACAGATCGCTGCTCTGTGCGTGGCGTTCCCAAAGTTGCTAACAGCATCGAGCCTCAGCGCTCGATTCGATTATTATAATTGTGCCCATTTTTCGCCAATGGTCCCATCAAAGCTCGCTGTTCTCAGCAAAGTTTAGCAGACATCTGCGAACATATCAATATTTAGAACTCGACGTTCCCCATCGAATTCGCGAAACTGTTACGTCTGCAAATTTATGATCCGGCCAACAATAATTCATTGGCTTTGTCTCGGCTCGTACACTTTCTACGTCTGACTCATCATTTATCAAACGTCTTCGGAACTCCTGCTTGTATTCTGTTACGGTAATCTTGCTTTTTCTCCTAAGCTTTTTCTCGTTCCTTTTCCCGATCTATTATTCCTCATTTCTCCTGACTTCTCCAATTTTCTCTACCTACCTTCTTCCAAAAATTACCGTTGAAACAAAATATCACACGGGGCTTGTGAATACTTACCAACAAGCACAGTAATCTGAGAGGTTACAATCTCATAAGCTGACTAAAAAATGAGAATGAGAAATCTACCTTATTGAGTTGACCTGCACACGATTTTGTCACTACTGTGCTAACAACAACAGACTCCTGATAATTTTCGTTTATTCAAATTGTTGTTTATCAGATCTCGTATTTCTTCACTCGCGGGCAAGGTAATTTTTTACATGGCGCTCCAACTCATTTTACTATGGCACATTTTAATTTTTTTCACTTGCTATAGCTAACTTCACTCATAACACAAATTACTATGGACCGTTGCAGAATTTAGAAGTGTGACAATAAAGTCTGCCAGTGATATGTACCTCGGTGAAACTGGTTTGCCAGACAAATACTAGCTACACGCCGATACATTGGCTGTGCTGAATACTGTTATGCACATAGATGTGGCAAATGAGTTGAAATTGCGTAGTGTTTCACTGATAAATATCATACTCTCGAGATTTTTATTGCAGAAATAAGAACTTGCGATCCGATCTCGAGTGTTCGATGGTACCAATCGGAGCTCGGAATGATGGTAACTTTTCTTCTTCGCTGTCTTTGCTACTCGACGCTGCACTCTAGCTGTATGCATCGATAACTCAATTCTCTTTGTCGTCTCGCGAGGATAGATCGGACAGCTGGGGATAAGGAGAAGATAGATGGACAAATAGATGGCGAAAGGGGTAAGCGAGATGTTTTTGGCTCGATGCCTCTTGTTTTGTTTGATCGCGATGCGAAGCGACACGATGAAAGTTTGACGACCGAACTTTGTTAATTACAGCGAGGCAATATTTGTCTTTGCTAGACGCCGCATTCAAACGTTCGCGACGCTCGGTTGTTTCGCTACTTACTTACGTAACAGCAACGATCCTGGATCGACGCTGAATTCTAGATCTCTCTGCATGACGAGTACTCGAAGCACCCATCGGCGCGCGTATACACACATTGTGTATATATGTACATGGGGCATTTCTCGCCAACTCGACCAGTGTGAAATTTCGACCATCTCCAATTCATTTCTTATTTTTTCCTAAAATTCCACTCCGAAAAAAACGCTGCCTGAATTTTTGTCATTTTTTTTCACGCAACCATTCATTTTTTACAAATATTCTAAGTCTATTGCTATTGCCTACTCTTAGAAATGTGGAAACGTCCTCAAAAATCCAGTAAACGACACGAAACACGTTAAGGAAAACGTGAGCCGAATTTTTCTCCCATTGGTGAGCGTCGAAAGAGGTCAATTTACTTGTACATGTTCGGGTTCACCAATTTTATGACGCGCTACTCGGGTTAGTGAGAGATATGTATTATCGCACCGAGAGAGCGAAGTGATTTTGAGATGGTCCGGGTCTAACACGGGTCGAGTTGGCGTGGAATGCCCCGTATATACGTGTATATATGCTAATATCAACGCGGTCAGGAACAGACATCGGAATTTGCGACCGGCTTAATTGAACGTTCGAAATTAATTTACTCACTTTCGCGCGATAGACGAGGTTGTCTCTCCGTTGCTCCGCTGTGTCGCGGATCTCCTCCCTATCATTCGCGCTCCTCATAATCTGCGAGGGAACCTTCCCCGAGAAATTCACGCGAAATTCCCCGAGAGATCTATTGCCTGTCACCGTCATCGTGATCACAGTTGCCAAACGTAAACGATGTTGGATAAAAGTGAAAAAAAAAGAAAAACTGGTACGAAAGTACAACACGATCGGTGAATTGACCAAAAATGAAAGCAATTCGCGTTTACTCGGTCGAAACCGAATCTTTCGGAAGATACCGACGAAAATACGTGGCTTTCTGACGAGAGCTCGGTTCAGTGGCCGTAATCTGGTCATTTGGGAGGGAAGTTAATGATCGATCCAATAAATATGACAGCGCTGGATCGTTTGTCGTCGGATGGGTCTTCGATGTTCGTTCCCACGCCAACCATTTTTCACCGGAATGTCCGACGATAAATTGGTAATAAATTCGCGATCCGAATAATGCGAATCAATGCGCTGGAAAACGAGTGACTGCGTAAACATCGAGTCGAGTCTCGACCGAAGGGGAGAAAATTCAGCTCGACGTACCTCGCGTTGCCTCGTTTAGGCCTCTCGCGAGTCGACATCTTCGCACCGACTTCAGGTACGTTTTAATGTAAATAGGCACGCACACAGGAGTGTTTATTAGCGAGTAAAATTTGAGGCCACGGTCTATTTCGAACGAGTACCGGTACATTGAATGCCGCAGTCCCGTCCCACGGGCGCGCCAATGAAGCGAGTTCGGGAAAGGCAATTAATGAACGTTCCGCCGGTAGAGTATAATAGCACCTCTGTTTAGCGAGCTCCTGAATCGTAATCAAGTCGCGGACTTGCCGAGAAAAAAAGTGTCGGCATCGCCTGGATAAGGGACAATCTGGTACCACGAGGATCGTTACCTTGAAGAGTATGGAGATCCCGAGGTTCATGAACGGCTTGGTGAAGTCGATCACACTCTCTCTGGCGTAATTGATCGTCATGGAGCCCACAGCCAAGTCAGCTTTCTAGAATAGGAAACGTCGAACAAAATTAGCAACGAGACACTAACATCGCCTAAAGCTGAGGTCACTGCGAATCTGACCGATAAGAGTCGCGGGAACTCGATGAATAATGACGAAGTCGAAGGTGCAGTGCTTTTTGGTAGTAGTACATTACTTCGTTTGTAATTTTTGTCTCAAGAAGGGTTCAGTGGATTCAGATGAAACTATGCGAAATAGGCTCTCTAGAACTTAAGTAACGTAGGATAAAAATTTGGGATGATTGGTAGCTTTTTTTGCTAATAAAATCAAGTCTATTCCGTTGGGTTTAAGAAGCTCCATAAAACTGCATGTAAAAGCGCAGTGATCTTAAGTTGCTGTAACTTTTTAATGTCTCGGTGAACAGGTTTGAAATATTCACGGTAGCCTTAGCATTAACCGAGGAACGTTCTACTAAATTTTTGTTCGCCTCGTAACATCTTGACATACCACCCCGACATCCGCAAGCTCGGTGATCGTTCGCAGCTTTATAACGAAACGAACGAGCCGCAAGTGGCATTTAGTTATTTTGGCTAATTCGACCCCTCTTATTCACCGACAAGTGGGGGAGCACGCGTGGCATAAATAAACGAGGCTTAACCGACCGTGAAGCTCTCCGGGAATTTACAGTACACACTCGGCGGTCGTTTAGATTCTTTTCAACGTAATTAGTAGCAATCGCGAAATGTTTTAATGGAAGCTCTGTCGCGTTGGCAATGCTCGGAGGTAAACGATTCATGATAGATTCGCGCGGTGGACGGGATTTTACGGTTGGAGAGTTCGCGAGCGAGCTTGCAACCGAAATCGTTCCGTTGTGCCGATGTCAGAAGCAAAGTGACGTCGATATCTCGCTTCTCTCGCAGCTACACGCGTTCCATTTGCATGTTTTATACTCGATGCGACGAGCGAGCGGCGCAGGGCCAGTTTTCCTTGGTACCGTGAGATACGACTGAGCTTTTTTCACGACTAAATCTTCGTCTCCTCTTTCCCTCGTCTCGCGTATTTTCTTTCAGTCGTTGCTGTTCGCCGGCATATTATTCTTGGCCGGCGAACGATGCAGGGCGAAGGGCGTGAAAAAAAGCTCGCGTATTTCAAGCGCTCGAACAAATGATCATCCGACGTAAAAATTGATGCAACGCGTTTGTCCTCGCCGAAGAAAAAGGGCGGAGGATCGTGCTGGCGTTCTCTTCATTTTTCCACCTCAAAAATGTTAAGCGAGTCGAAAGCTTTCTCTTGGCAGGAGCGAGAAAAATTCTCTCGCATCGCAAATCACCAAAATAAAAAAAATAAAATAAAAAAATGGCATTTCGTTGCCGATTTTGGAGGCAGCATGCGAAATGCGATCTATGAAAATGCTTTTAGCGACTCTTCGCTATTTTCTCCGCATTAACGCGCGAAACCTTTCAGGATGGGCGAAGTTTTTGTACAAAAAAAAAACTAATCTCGCGCTTTAAGCTTGATGAAAAACGGAAAAAAATAATGAAAACAAAAAAATAACGTGGAAAGAGCCGAACGTCGGGAACGGGGATTAGCGAAAGTAGATTCTCACGTACGCGCCTTTACGCCTCGAGTGCGCGGTGATTTGCGGTGGTAGTACGGGCGAAAAATTGAAAAATACCGGAGGAAAAATAATCGAGATGAAATTTATGAAACACGGTCGAGTGGGAAATTTATTTCCGGAGGGAAACCCGATTCCCCTTTTTTTCCTTTTTTTTCATCGCCGTTATTCGCTCTTGTACCGCGACGGTAATTAGGATGGACGATAAATCGCCGCGAAGCTTTATCAACTTTTCTCGTGGTGCCATGGCGCTCAACGCGTTGCGTTCTTTCCTCGCTTCTCGCGACGACTCGTCACTTTTACCAATCCGCGTTCGACGAATTCTGCGCGTTTTCCAGCGATGCGATTGCTATTGCTACGAAGCGGGAAATAAAAATTTTCTACGAGGTGTTTCGGGGAAATTGCTTTTCTAGTCGTAAATGAACCTCAGGAACGTGAATACGATGCGGGGGAAAGCAGCAGTAGAGATTTTTTTAACCCCTCTCCTCCTTGGGACCCTTACGAAATTCGTGAATTTTACAACACTGAAAGTAAGTTTTACAACGCTGCTAAAAACATTATTGTATTAGAAAAAAGCACAATTTTTGGAATAAATTCATGCCAAGGCCAAATAATTACTAGTATTATCTGAAACTCTCTGCACAGAGGTCTTTGAGGTCCCTGATTACGAACGCGTTGCCAATTTTTTGAAATACAAAATGGCGGATTCAACATGGCAGATAAAAATGTTGAAACAAGGCAGTTTTTTTATGAAACTGGTATACGCAGGGGTGTTCGAGGCAATCAGCGACTTCCAAAACACTCTACATCAAATTCCCCCCCCCCCCCCCCCCCCAAAAAAAAACGACGGCTATGAAAATTCGCGACTGAAAGGGCCGATCGACGAATACTCTATTCACGTCTGTCTCACCTAGAGGGGCGACTCCACGAAGCAGCGTCATCGGTGTCGTTCGCTGCTCGCTACCCATCCGTTGCCACTTACCTTGTCCATGAGTTGTCGTACGATCCCGTTCCATTCTCCGGTCTCGTAATTATACACGCCGTATTTTCCGTCCGGTACCATTTCGATTCTGTACTCGAATCCGACGATGTGAGCGATCTCGCGTAGCAAATCGATGCAGAACCCTTCGAATCTGTCGTTACCCGTGTGATTGCCGTTCGTCTTCGTCATGACGTAGGGCTGTTCCTAAACGGGGATGAAAAGAAAGAGGACACCGACGGGGGTAACGCAGTCCAAGAACAACGGAGCTACTAAAGTCCTTCGGGTGCGAGGACGACGATACGCGAGGCGATGCGACGATGGGCCGATGCGACAGCCTCGCCAACGAATTTCTCGCACCTCTTCGTTTTACCATCGCTCTATGTATATATATATATATATATATTTGCACAGACACACACACCTATGTATATACCGTACATGTTATAACGATACGATTTACGATCACGTCGTCGCGCTGGCAATTGTTATTTACCTTACGGCTTATCTGTAATTAACTGGTGACAGGTCGAGGGCGACAAACAACTACCGCGGAGTAGGCGTAAGCGAAATACTAGGGTGGAATAAATTACACGCCGGTGAGTAAATCGTTGCGGAAAAGGTGCGAACAAAATCAACGCCAACTAGACACAACCAGAGCGATAACGATGAAAATCCCACGAATAGGGGAAGAACTACGGAAAAGGGAGACAAATTTTACCAAAAAAAATGAAGCATGGAAAACGATTTTTTTGAGGGAGGAATTGAGTATAAAATTGGGGTTGGAGGGTGTGAAACAAAAATCTTGTTGTTTTGAAAGAAATAGACGCGAAATATGGAAACGCGAGGGGAGAGGGAGGAAATGGAAATTAAAAGGGGAACGGAAGATGGTGAATAATGCAGATGTGAAGGAGAGACAGAAGTGGTTGTAAAAACAATGAAAATCAAAACAAACCAAATCATACATGTCGCATGAGCTGGTCGACGATGCCGTTCCATTCGCCTGTTTCCGGGTCTCGTGCTCCGTATTTTCGGTCCGGAACGAGTTCGAGTCGATAGGAAAAGCCAACTTCTCTCGCCACCATCTCGAGCAGGTCGACGCAAAATCCGTAAAATCGTGAATTTCCAGTATAGTTTTTTTCGTGATGCATCATCACGTACGGAATCTCCTTCACGGCCGACGATCAATGCGAAAGAGGGCGACGGGTCATGCAAAAATAAGAATAATTCAGTCAAGAATCGCAGTGATAAATGTCGCGAGAGAAGAGGACGGCAAAGAAAACACCGAGGAAAAATAAACACGCGGGCGCAAAAAACAACAACAAATTCGACGCGAGCCGAGGATAACCCGAGTCGACGCGGCACTATTTCGTGGGTATTGGATGTCTCAAGGCGAACTTTCGAAGCAAATAGCATCCCTCCGCCTCTCTCCTCTCGACCGTCCTTACTTCAGCTTTGATTATCGCGGATTTACGACTCGATCGACGTCGAGTCTAGCGTTGACGTAGGCAGCACGAAAAAAATTCACCCAACGATGAAATTCACTCGATGAAATGAAATTCGTACGAGTTGGCCGTTTCTTTCCCTTTACCTACCCCCCGAGCCGCTGCTGCGCTCTCTTCCAGTCGCTCTTTATTGATGGCAATATTTCCAGCTCGCGCGATCAAATTGGATCGTTCGATTCTCTGGCTGATGGAAGCGTTTAAAAATGAAAACCGTTCGCGGAATCGGGAATCCGCCATCAGCTCGATCGTCGCTGCATCGAAATTGAAATGATATTCGCGTAAAATTCTGTCGGCTGGGTGTACCATTCAAAAAAAAAACAACACGATTCATCGACGATAAACTCGTTAAACTCGTCGATTATTAGTAATTCACGATCGGCCAAAGAGCAGCGTACTCTCCAGATCGGCCGACCCGATCGCGCGATTTCTACTAAAGAGAATTGAAATTTGATTCGACGATTCGAATTTCCTGCGCAATATTCGTTCCCCACGCAAAAAAAAAATTCGTTAAACATAACGAGAACATTTCCGGACCTGTTGACCAGTTCGTCAGGTATCTTCTCCGCGTTTTCCGGATTTTTCGACTTCTAGTGAGCATAGATGCATTGTCATGTACTGTTTGGAATCCGCAAGGGTCGACTTCGATCCATTGCGCACAGTCCCGATGGCGTCCGATGGCCAGAACTCGTCAAAAATGGCAAAATTGGACTTTTCAGCGGTGCATCCGGTACGTTTTCCGTGTTTTCCAGGTTTCTCCACTTCTAGTGAGCATAGATGCATTGTCAGGTACTGTTTGGAATCCGCAAGGGTCGACTTCGATCCATTGCGCACAGTCCCGATGGCGTCCATTGGCCAGAATTCGTCAAAAATGGCAAAATTGGACTTTTCAGCGGTGCATCCGGTACGTTTTCCGTGTTTTCCAGGTTTCTCCATTTCTAGTGAGGGTAGATGCATTGTCATGTACTGTTTGGAATCCGCAAGGGTCGACTTCGATCCATTGCGCACAGTCCCGATGGCGTCCGATGGCCAGAACTCGTCAAAAATGGCAAAATTGGACTTTTCAGCGGTGCATCCGGTACGTTTTCCGTGTTTTCCAGGTTTCTCCACTTCTAGTGAGCATAGATGCATTGTCAGGTACTGTTTGGAATCCGCAAGGGTCGACTTCGATCCATTGCGCACAGTCCCGATGGCGTCCATTGGCCAGAATTCGTCAAAAATGGCAAAATTGGACTTTTCAGCGGTGCATCCGGCACGTTTTCCGTGTTTTCCAGGTTTCTCCATTTCTAGTGAGGGTAGATGCATTGTCATGTACTGTTTGGAATCCGCAAGGGTCGACTTCGATCCATTGCGCACAGTCCCGATGGCGTCCGATGGCCAGAACTCGTCAAAAATGGCAAAATTGGACTTTTCAGCGGTGCATCCGGTACGTTTTCCGTGTTTTCCAGGTTTCTCCACTTCTAGTGAGCATAGATGCATTGTCAGGTACTGTTTGGAATCCGCAAGGGTCGACTTCGATCCATTGCGCACAGTCCCGATGGCGTCCATTGGCCAGAATTCGTCAAAAATGGCAAAATTGGACTTTTCAGCGGTGCATCCGGCACGTTTTCCGTGTTTTCCAGGTTTCTCCATTTCTAGTGAGGGTAGATGCATTGTCATGTACTGTTTGGAATCCGCAAGGGTCGACTTCGATCCATTGCGCACAGTCCCGATGGCGTCCGATGGCCAGAACTCGTCAAAAATGGCAAAATTGGACTTTTCAGCGGTGCATCCGGTACGTTTTCCGTGTTTTCCAGGTTTCTCCACTTCTAGTGAGCATAGATGCATTGTCAGGTACTGTTTGGAATCCGCAAGGGTCGACTTCGATCCATTGCGCACAGTCCCGATGGCGTCCATTGGCCAGAATTCGTCAAAAATGGCAAAATTGGACTTTTCAGCGGTGCATCCGGCACGTTTTCCGTGTTTTCCAGGTTTCTCCATTTCTAGTGAGGGTAGATGCATTGTCATGTACTGTTTGGAATCCGCAAGGGTCGACTTCGATCCATTGCGCACAGTCCCGATGGCGTCCGATGGCCAGAACTCGTCAAAAATGGCAAAATTGGACTTTTCAGCGGTGCATCCGGTACGTTTTCCGTGTTTTCCAGGTTTCTCCACTTCTAGTGAGCATAGATGCATTGTCAGGTACTGTTTGGAATCCGCAAGGGTCGACTTCGATCCATTGCGCACAGTCCCGATGGCGTCCATTGGCCAGAATTCGTCAAAAATGGCAAAATTGGACTTTTCAGCGGTGCATCCGGCACGTTTTCCGTGTTTTCCAGGTTTCTCCATTTCTAGTGAGGGTAGATGCATTGTCATGTACTGTTTGGAATCCGCAAGGGTCGACTTCGATCCATTGCGCACAGTCCCGATGGCGTCCGATGGCCAGAACTCGTGAAAAATGGCAAAAAGGGAATTTTCGGGGGTTCGTTGTCACCTGCGCCGCCAAACGAATGTAATTTTAAATATACGAGACTGTTTTGTCTAACGAAATGGGATCGCCAGCGCCTAGGCGGCACTTGCTCCTGCACCACCATGAGAACTCGCGCAGTTTGTTTCGGCATAGCCCGATATCAATATCAAATAAATATCGAACGTTCTAGAAAGGAAGTTCAGAAATACAATTCTCGCGAGATCATGCGACAGTACTCGGTAGAAAATCCCAATAAAAATAACAATCAGATCAGCTCACTCGAGAACTCAAGGGCAGCAATATGCATTGGGTGATCCTCATACAGTAGAACCTCGATTATCCGAACCAATTGGGGCCGGAGCTCGTTCGGATTAACGAAAATTTGGATAATAGAAATGTGAAGTTGTGTTAAACGGTTTGGTCTCGCCCTTATCTTCTAATTATTTTTCGGCCGTAAGTACGTTATGCTTACGCTTAGAGGTGGAGGGACTGGACTTCGAAGTCATAACGCACTCGACTACGAGACTAGTAGATTAACGAAATCAAATTTTTAATACGCGTGTTTCTGTTCGCTCGGCACGAGCAACTAATAAAAACTGCGCAAACGCCCGACGAGCAAACTGGGAAAGCGCCGTGTGAGACTACGCGAGCTCCAGCATGCTTGAGTTCGCTTGTTATTTGCAACTTTGTAGCCCGCAACAATGTAAGGACATTAAAATTGTGTGCCATGGTTCCGATAGTAGCACGTTCACCAAGCTGCGGTTCGGATAATCGAGGGTTCGGATAACGGGTGTTCGGAAAATCGAGGTTCTACGGTAGTTACAATCGTAATTCGAGTATCTACACGATCCTGGCAATAAAATTATTTCCGAAGCTATTTTTTATCGAGATGTTGGCAGTAAAAACGAGATTGCGAAATGATAACGCGAGAGGCTTTGGAATATTGTAGCTGTCAATTTCACTTTACCCGTCGCGAAGTAGCCGTCACTAAGGCGATTTAATCCCCTTCAAAGCGTGCTTATCGTCACTTCTACGGGATCTCTCGTAGGCTCGCTACCAACGTCTGAGATTTTCCGTAAAAATTCGACGTGGATTCGTAGTTTCGGCGAAAATCTGCGACCGCGATCTCGAGGCAAAAATGGGTCGGCCCGATCGGAGACGGTGGGTCGGCTCTGCCAACAAAATTGTGGCCGCGAGGAGGGGAAGTAGGCTGGATGACGCGAAACTGGAAAACGGGATTCCGCCTATTACCCTAGGGTTGTGATTTCCCCGGGGTTGATGTGCCGCGACATCTCACCGTGGACGTATAGTTACGGTTCTCCGCACCCGAGCAGCTCGTTTCATCACCGTTTATTCGCCCCGAAGGTTCGGCAGGCAAAGTCGAGCAGGTGGGTTTCGATTATTTCGCGTAATTCTTCGACGACGAGGACGTCGATTTTCGAGCCGGTCGATTGGCTCGTTCCGCGGTAACCGTAAAAGGAGAAGCGACGAGACTTCCCAGTTATTTTCACCCCATCGATCCTCGGATTTGCTCCATGCCTCGTTTGACTCGCTGGATTTTCCGGATAAATAAACCGAATAATCGAACGAATCTCGAGATCGCGGGTCTTAATATCGCGGTGAATTTTTACCCTCTCCCCAAACTTTCTGCCGGGGTTATTATCGACGTGGAAATTATCTCGAGCCTTCCTCCCACCCCAAACTGTAACGAGACGACGAGGCAAACCTAATTGCCTAGGGCACGATAGCGCAAACGTGCGTCAGGCTAGATGCTGACTCTGATCCTTTACCTTCCCTGACTATTATTAGGCATTACGCGATTAGAGAGACCAGCGGCAATCGTTACGCGGGCCAACTCGCTACGAGTTACAAATATATCGTTTCATATCGCATCTAACCGCAATGAAGGCGCCAAAAATCCAGAAAACACAGTTTGATTCTTCCGAATGGCATGAAAGCTTGTTCCATCGCGCGTTATTTGGTGCTTCTTTTCACAGAAACGAGCACGTTTTATTGCGGCAATATAACATGGAAGTTACAGGTAACGTCGCAGTGCTATTTTTGTGATACGGCAACATGTTACGTGCTGGTTACATAACTGGTTTGTAAGGCATTACCTTGCAATATGACTGTTACATACCGGATACGTAACACGCTACACGAGGTGTTGCATTGCTGAACAGGAACTTGTAACTCGCACGTAACGTAGAGGTAATATAACTGGTTACAATCCGTTACATTGGTGCAACATTACCGTGTTTTATGCCGCGATGCTGGGGTACATCTACTCATCTTTGTAGAATTTTCAATGAGAAAAGTAATACGTTGCTTCGTGAACGTTTATGGCGTGATTACTCATTTTTTGCAAGCTCTATTATCGTGAAAACTAGTTAGGTACGCGGATCGTTGTAAGTCGTCGAGGTGCACGTTTACACGATGCAGTTCCAAGTAAATTGAATCCGTGACAATTCGCGGATTTCGTGGCTGCGCATCGGGCTTTGCGAGTACGTCGAAGCTCCAGAGTTTGCTTACCAATGAACGCGCGAAGCGGAATGCGGATTGGCATGGAAACACGTACCGTATATACAAGGTGTGTATAAGCGTCGACGTCGTATTTGGGACGGAAAGAGTGAACGTACGTCCGGACACGTGTTGCGACATCGATGGGGAGGGCTACACTTACCAGAATCGTGATGACGACCAGCGTCACGTTAACGGTACCGGGCTCGAAGAAAGCTGCTTTGTCCGTAACGTTGACACCGGCATCCGGACGCCATTCCCCGACCTGCAACAACGCACTCGATGAGTACGACCTGAACGCGACCCGCGTTTCGCGAACGAAGTAGCGATTCTAGTTTTGACCTTGACCAGCGCGTGCTGCTTGAGCTTGAGCAAGTCGAGCTTGAACTGTATTCGTCGGCCTTCCTTGAACTCTATCGGTCCCGAGATGCCCTTCATTTCCACCTGCAAATTGACAACAGTTTACGTAGAACCGATCGCCTCGAACAATTCCATCGTCAAATCACGGAAATTCGCGAAGTTCGAGGACCAACGAGACGCGACGTTGATATTTATTTTTATCGTGTTTCTCGCGACAGAGTTGTCTCGAGTCACGTTCGCCACGCTTTTGACTAAGTTGCCGAAGTTGAGTCGATTAAGCGACAGCATTTTGCTTTCTATTCGACGAGCGTCCCGAGACTACGTGATCCTGTTGCCCGATAACGTTTGCCGACGCGTCTCCGAGGTCCGAGTTGGCCTTCGGTACACGAGAAGACCGAATGGGAACGGGATCTCTAGAAGCACGTGTCCACGACGCGTCTACTGAAATTCTGTTGCTAAGAATGAAATAAAACGATCGAGCTTGCGGAACGTCATAAAAGCTCTCAACGAGCGCAATTGCTTACGAGTATCTTAAAACCAGATTGGCTAAATTCGCTTGAGAATTGCATTGTCAGCGAGGTTAAAACCGACTGGATCCAAAATCCAAAATCAGTGCGTCGTTACGAATATCCGAATATCGACTCGCGGCAAATTTATACGTGAATTTTTCGTCCCGTCAATTTCCGATGTATATTCTCGGCTTTGGACCTCACGGATATGACATTCGCGATGCTCCATCGTGCCGATGCTATTCAGCAAGGATATCGGGTAACCGATAAACTATTTAAACTAGAGTGCTTTACAGAGCTTCCAAGCAAATACACCGTGGGCTACGCGGTAATCGACGTTCGCTTCCTAAAGTCTACCAAAACCGGGGAATCTACTTCTCGTGGTGCTCGGATTCTCTGCGCGTGGTAACGCATGGGGTTGGTGAGCCACGAGTCGCGAGCTGCGAGTCTCACCAGCTGCGAAGTCGCGAGCGCGGAAAGAGACGACGCTTGTTAGCCGTGTCCGACCAACCGTCGACTCTTCTACTGATTCCAAGAGCAATGAAAGAGGCGTCGATATCGAGGCTCGTACTCACCGAGTTGATGTAGTTGATCAGCGAGAGGCCTCCGTCCCAAGGATGCTCGTAATCGCAGGACAGATTAGCAGGACGAAGAGCGTGCGATTGTTCCAGCGTTCTCAGACCTACGGCGAAGACCTGCACGCTGTCGTACATCAGAGCCGGTTCTGCCTGTCGCATGACAACGGGAAGGTTGGTGCGCAATTTCGAATTACAACACAGCAACAACAACAACGCGATTACGCCGAGTAGCGTCGGATTAACTAGTCCGACGCGGTGCCACGCCCACCGACAACATTTTAATTAAAGACTCGGACCCTCCGTCGCGGAGACTAATCTCACCCGACTCTCTACTCATAATCACCTCTTCAAAGGTGTTGATTCCCGTCGTTAAAATATCCTATGCTCGAAACACGCTCGTCTTCGGCTGCCTCTTTCGCGAACAGTCCAAACGATCGCGCGGAAACCCCCGATAATTATTCGACTCCAGAGCAGCGAGGAGACGCTTTTTGAAGCACTCGGAAATCCGTTATCCTCGCGTTTACTCGCCACGCCAGTGCCAGGGAAATACTGCAAATATCTCCTAACTCCGACGCCTCGGAAGAAACTCTTCGCTCTTCGGAGCGGGGAACTCTCAATTTACCCAACCGCACAGGCGAGACCGAAGAGTTTCAACTTTGCTGCGCCCGTGGCATCATCGTCGAGCCTAGTCTCTCATCTAGAAACATACGCCTGGGACATCGGATCCGATTGGAACGGGCATTTGAAACAGCCTTTCAATTACAGCCTTAGTACAACGCCAACTCCTAGTTTCGGGATAATAAAACGCGACAGTTTTCGGAAACTGTGACATTTTCGTCTCGCGTGTCCCGATTGTACGTCGAGGGTAGGTAGGTACGTCGCAGGTAAACACGGTGTTTACTTCTCGGTTTGCTCGTCGGATTGGTTTGGTCCCGTTGATTCCGCCGCTTCCGAACTACTAGTCGCAGACGAAGGGACCGGAGGGTGGAATCTCGCTCGAGTCATGACTACGACCCGGAAAATCCCGAGTCCCGGGCAAAGGGCGCGACGCGAGGAGAGATCCGCTCCGGACTTTCGTCGCGACATCCCCCTCCGACGAGCATAACGGAGTAACGCCGGCGGAGGGGTGGGCCGGCGTCGTGATGTTAGCCGATGGTGAATCTATCTGAATAATGATTCCCTCTGGCTGGTGCAGCGGTAGGTACGCAACAAACAGCTACTCGCGAAGAGTCGTCTGTGTAAATCTGGAAATCGTGGCTTCATCTCTGGATGTACGACTCGGTGAATTTTACATCGATATGAATAGCGATGCGAGGAAAATGCGACGTATTATTCCGGCCAAACGGCGCCGGCTGTTAACAGCTTAATTGCAAGCTGTCAGTTTAATCGAAAAGTTGCGAGTTTCCGCTCAGCTTCGTTCGATGCCTCTCGAAAATTATACCACATCGGAGCGAATATACCGGAGCTTGTAGTTTCCCGAAGCGGGGAATAAATCTCGCGTAATGAATTGAAAAGATGGTTGAAAAGCTCTCGTTTCTCGCGGCTGCCACGGGGTATAATTGTGGAAAAGCTTGCGCGAAATAGAATTATATGAAACGTGTAGCAGCGAAGGTAGTAGCTCGCGAGAGCGAGGCAGTCGTCGCAGCCCTCAAGTGGTTATAAACGCAGCGCGGTTGCGGAGAAAAAGCTTTCTTTCCACGTCAAACATCAATGCAAATCGACGCGTTCTAAAGGGACGCGAGGCAGCTGAGGTTTTTTTTTCAAGCCCCGTTTGTACTTCTCATCGGTACCAGTTTAGGTCGAAAGGTGCGCTGATTCCTGCTTTCCTACGCCGGTCGTGCGTTTTCACGGTTTTCACGAAGAGAAATATATTGCAGGAAAAGAGCGTCTCCTTCGAGGCGGGAAAAAATTCAATCTCGCGCGGTTAGTCGAATGGTGGAAAATTCCAAGCGACTTCTCAGCGTATTATAACTGTAATTTTATAAGAAAGTTACAAAGCGGGGGGGCGAGCGAGTCCTTTGGAAAATCCGTCCGTATTCACCGTCGTCACAAATTAGCGCCGATGGCTACGGAAAAAAGCTCTCGCTGGTAACGAAAATAAAAACTGCATCAGAAAATGAGGAAACGCATCGAGGTTGTAAAAAAACGGAACTGCGGGCCGCAAAACGGAGCGAGGAGTCACGACTTGGCGGAAGAAATTTCGTTTTAACGCGTCAACTTGGTTCGCTGCTTCGCCACCGGCGTAGCGAGTATAGATCGCGAAATTAGCATTTAAAAGGCAACGAGAGTAAGAAAATCCCATTTTACCAGTGTATAGTCCTTATTTTGAAAGTTGGACCGTATTTTATACGGACAATACGGACGCAGCTGTACGCACCTACCGAACCATCTACGTTTCGCCCAACTTTTTCCCCCTCGTTATTGCGCAAAAGAGCTGATCGCCGAAGGGCGCGGCGTGTACAAGAAAAAAGCGATTATTATTTTTATTTCCCGAGGTTGGATCCGTTGTCACGCCTCGTATTCGGGTCCGTTAAGGAACTTTTATCATTTCGCAACAGCCATTCCACCTCGATACTTCGCCGCGTTCGCTCGTTACCGTTGTAACCCACAGCGATAGAAGGTTTCTGCCAATAATATTTCGAGATAAGCCTCGTAATGTCAATCCGAGTAGCTGATTGGAAAATTGGCGTGACGAAGTGTATATCGGTGGGAAAAGTGCAGTCAGGTGAAATTGCAGTTCGAGTGTCAGTCTCCGTCGAAAGTCGGTGAAAGAAGGCGTTTTCTTTAATTCGATCAACGTAACGCATTAACGATAAATCACAACTCGGATACGGCGGACGTATAATCGATAGTATATATCGCGCGTCGAGACGCTTGGCCGAACGAGCGGCGGAAAACGATGAGAGAAAGAGGGAAAAAGAGCGCAAGCCACGTGGCAAATAAAACAATAAAGCCCGTCGAGTGCGAGATAGTCTGATTTATGAAGCAAACGGCGGAGGTTAGCAGAGTATCCCGTAATTCTACGATTCAGAGCGACTCGGACCTATATATTTCATTTCATTCTCTTTTATCTTCATTGGCGAAACCCGGTTTCGTTGCACGTATGTACCACGAGATACGATTTTCCTTTCGTTGCGCAGCTCCCATCGCTTCTCTGAGCTGTCCAAATATAACGATAATAACAACGACGATGATAGCGATGATCACTTGCATTTGCACTGATCCATTCGCGTCGCCAAAGTTCTCCGTTTGCGCAAAACTACTCGCGTTGGTGCCCCTCGGTTTCGGCGCGTCGTCCGAAAAACAGCTTTTGGGGGGAAATAATTTGAAAAAGTTTCGTCTCCGCTGGAAATCTTATCTTGGAATAGTAATTCGCGAAAGTCTCGTTCTAGACGAAACAGTCAAAACAGCTCTATCTCGGGAAAACGCCCGAGTAGCGCGCCGGATGTAGCAGGAGACTACTCGGAAAGAGACATTTCGAAATATTATCCCAGTCCAACCGTTTTAATCTTCATTCTAAGCTTCGATTTATTTTCATTCGAAAAAGACGAGTGGAGAGGAATTTTCGTAAATGATTATTTATTATTTGACGTGGAACGGATTTGTTGATAATTATTTTTAAAAGTGCGAATTCGCAGGTTGTAATAGGGACTCGTGTTACGTGTCTTTCTCCGTTGACTGAGAGAAACGGAGAGAACAGGTCGAACATGCCGCGGAGACTTGTTCGTGGACTCCGCGTGGATTGAGGATAGCCCCGAGGGTATTTCGAGCGTAAAATATAACCCCAACCAAATCGCAGAATTTCAACCAGTTCCTCTCGGAGCGAGCAAATTTACATTCCTCGATGCAGCCCAATTAAAACAATTTTCCGTGAAATCTTCAATTGCCACGAAATAGAATGTGGCAATCCGGTGTAAGCCTGAGGAAAAGTTTGCGCGAGAGTTCGTCCTCCGGCTAACAACGCTCCTTTGGGACGAGCGCGCTCGCGAATATATTTTCGTCTGAAAATAATTACACCGTTCTGATTCGCTGAGAATCAATCGAGGGAACGACCAATTTATACACTTTATACATCAAACTTTTTTCTCTTCTAATTCATGGACCAAGTTGGGCAGCTGACGTGCAGAGGGGGACCGAGCATCGTTTCCATTTATTTTGCTCCGCGCATCTCCTCGAACTTTGCGACTTTACCACGCCATCGGATCCACTGTGCGTCGCTTTTCTCGAATATAATAAATATGAATTGTTTGAAATCCGCGAGACCGTTTCTTCGTCCAAGTTTCCCTACATTATGCATACCCGCACGGGGAAGCGTGCGAGAAATCGAGACGGCGTCGGCATAAAATAAGGGATGAAGAAGCGACAGCGAAGAAGGATCGCCGAGGAGAGAAGGAATATAACAATCGAGAGCGTGGATTTACGGGTTAACGTCGTGCTCACTTGAATGACTCGTGACTTGTTGAGGATCGCGTTACCATCCAGCTGAAATCGTTCCATGTCTCTCAACACGCCCCTGACGCCAACGTCATCCGCGTCGACCAGACGAAACGCGGTCATGTTGACGAAGTTGTACTTGAAATCCTCAAGGTCAAAGGTTTCGATATCCTGCGTGAGAACAACGAGCATTTCGCGTTATCATATCGTCCTAAAACGCGATCTACTCGACATTCAACGCTCTACAACAGTTTCTATGGGAACGGGAACCTTCGTAGAGCATTCTATCTCGAGTTAATCACGTTTTGGTACAATATAAATAAAGAGCTCAAATTTTCAGGGAATTTCTTTTTGCACATTTCCAACGAAATTTTCAGTTGGGACCGAAAATAAAAAAATAGTCCCGAAAATAAAAGCACTCTAGTATGTAGGTAATATGCTAATGTAGGCATATATGCTACTCACGAAAGTGGCGAACAAGTAGTGGTACTTGAAATCGTTCATTTGTAGCTGTAGAATCTGAAATAATGCGAAGCAGCGAATACTCATATCATACGTATGGTGTGTACCGAGTGCTCCGCCGTCGTCGTCTCTGTGCTTACCGTGCGAAGAAAATGATGCATGTGTCGCGGTTTCGTATCCACGATGAGATTACGAATCTCCTTGCTCTTTATTTCAGCAAGGACTTGCTTGTAGGAATCCGGGTCAGCCTGCCTCAAGTAAACTTCCATATCGCGAGACCGTGGCGACCGCACGAGTTCCCTTAGCTTGATGAGTCCTGAAACGTTGGATATATATACATATATATGTGTGTGTGTGTGTGTGTGTGTGTGTAGGAGAAAGATCTCGCGTATTCTGGTGGCGTTGCGGAAACCGCAATAGTAGTGATTGGAAGCAGAGAATCGCGTGTCCGTTTCTGCGCGTGTACCTACATTCGAGGAACGTCGAGATCCACAGAGTCTCTTTCCCCCCCCCCCCCCCCCCCCCCCCCCCCCGCGAATCCGAAGTTCCGGAGTTCGCGGTGCTACACGGGATTTCATTTCAATGTCCACTTCCGGTTATGGTACCATCAGCGAAACTGGAAACTTCTAAACTGCCGATACGACGGTTTCCGGAAACACGATGAAAACGGACGCGTCGTGATACCAGAGCTATATACACGCCGCGTACGGGAAATCGTTGGTACTCTGGACCTCTTCCAATTGATCGGACCATTTTTTCACCCGTGGAAAACCGCGAATTTAGTACAAGTATCGCGGCTATCAGATGCGACAATGACAATATCGAGGGTGGGACGCGTTTTGCTCTATCGTTGGGACGCGGAGTAATAGGATCCGTGGACGCAAGTTTGGCGTACCGCGCGCGTGCGTGCGCGTTTGCGACGATCTACGAGCCACAGAAGACTCGTTCGACCATTTTCCCGTGTGCGCGAGCGTGTCCCGCGTACGTAAAGCTATCGTCCCCCGTCGTTACGAGCTGATGGAGCCGAGGCTTTCCAGGTAGCGATGGTCCTGATAGCGCCGATAGAAAGCGCGAGGGACATTTTTATGGGTTCGTCGTATAGAATCCTCGGGAGTCCCAAGTCCAGCACTCGCGTCTATGCTATCCTCGCCGATTATTAAACTCGACATCCTCAAGAATTTCGCCGTAACGGGTCGCTGATGCTCGCGATGCTCGGAAATTCTCCTCGCATTCGTATTTTTCTATTTAATCATTTTCATCGTGTATCCGCTGCGCCTAACGAACGGATGAACCGAATTCTCGCAGAAAATCAGTTCCTCTTCCGCTTCTTCATCTCCTCATCTCTTCGAGATACCCGTAGGATAGAGAGAGAGATAGACGCTGACTTCATATTTCTGAGGAGGAAATCTCACCGACACAATTTATTTCCCGAATTCTTCTCCGCCGAAGAATCGGCTCTCGCGGCTGTTTGTCCGGGATAATGATATACGAGGGAGGGAAATGGGCGAGGATTTGCAGCTGTTAGACTCGTGGAATTTCTTGCAATACCCCCTTATCGACGAGCGAGGGATGATTGATCGAGACTATTATTAGCTTACGGAATATGGGGCCATCAAAAGCGAGCCTCTCTTCTCTATGGATGGCTCGCGACTTGGCTGTAGGTAATGGGTCTGGGACGGTGCCGAGAGGAGAGCGTTGCTTCCGCGAAACGAGGCGCGGGATAACAATTTGGAAACGGAAGCCGCGGAAAGTATCAGCAATAGCATTACTGGCGAGGAGAACGAGGCCGAACCAATATACCGACTGCGATGAAACGGTGCGTTCGAGAACCGAGATCTTCTATGATCTCGAGCACTCGTCATTGTTACAAATATTATTCGCGATCAGTGGTCGCCGTTGGGTATGGGATCTTACCAATTATTTTACCGCGAGTGTTGCTCCTCGTCGCTATTATCGGGCTATGGAATAATTCATCGACTGCTGCTGGAGTATACTTGGTGGGTACTTTCACGGAAGGGTTGAATACGATTGACCCTTCGAATCGACGAGCGTGGAGGGCTTCCCGGCGACGCGCGGTGGGCGATTTTGGATTCAGTCGGTTTTAACCTCGCTGACAATGTAATTCTCAACGGAATTCCGCCAATCTGATTTGAAAATATTTGTACTCGTCGAGAATTTCGCTCTCTTCCGGTCTTCGTTCGGCGTATCTTCACGAAGCGTCGGAAATTATTCGAATAATTTTGTTTAAATAGTCGATAATTGCAGTAGACAGAATAGAGAAAATTGATTTTTTGGGGGGTTTCCCTGAATTGTAAAGGAGCGAAAAGGAGGGAGCAGGACTCTCGACAAGTGCGATTAATTACAAGTATTTTAAAACCAGAATGGCTTAGCTCGGTTGAGAATCGCATTGTCAGCGAGGTGAAACAGACTGAATCCAAAATAGACCACTCTGCGACGCCTGGGCTGTACTGAAAGGGTGAGCTTTTGATCTAACGAGCCTCGAAACGTCGCGTCGACCGCATTTTATTCGAGCTTTGGCTCCACTTGGGTGAAAAATCGAAATATCGAAACGACAGTGGTCCTTTTGTGACGAGTCGCGTTTGCACGGAGATTACCGAAGGCCACGTGTGCTTGCACTTTTCGCTGAAGAGACCTCGACCTTTGTATTCTTCCCTCGCGTCCTCGCGACTGAATATTTTCGGGGCAAAGCAGAGGGATGGAGGCGAAGGAATTTTTTGATGGAAAGATGTGGGTCCGAGAGGCAGCGCGCGGAGGGTCTCGAGGAGAGGGAAGATGCCGAGAGGATGCCGAGGATGTTTCAATGGAGAGTCGAGCACGCTCGACCTCCTTCGAATGGAGCAGTCAAGCCGTTTCGTTCCACCGGTCTGCGATGCCGCGATCTTTGAAACGTCCGCGTCTGCAGACCGAGTACTTATAGGTACGGGAGCCTGGAGAATACCTCTTGCATATGGCACATTTGGTGCGCGACTCTCGGTGCTCGGGGGTGGATGATCATTTTATCGAACGACGACGTCGCTCGAAATCCGCTTACGCGACGAAAACGCTCGCTTGCGTTGTAGTTGGCACACGTGTAGTAATTGCGACACGCGATACGTCCTCCTCGTGTTCGGGCGTTACGCAACCGCTAGTCGGGAAATTCTACGCGTACTGCGGAAAACTGCGTCCGATGGGAGTTTTTGCTGTAGGAGTATCATCTCTCGTCGGATGCTAGACCTATCGATTTAGTCGAATATATCGGCTGACCTGTATCCGACTATCGGATTTTACTCGAGAGTCGAAGGTACCTTCCACTAGAGAGCTGGGAACCTGGTCGTTCTCCTGTTTCCTACCAACAGAATCGAACTCCGAGCTGCAACCCCAATGATCGGGGGGAGATTCGAAGGTTGATACCCTCGATTCTCATGGCGGGTCCATCTCGTACGATTGCGCAGCAACGCAACGGATACAGGCGAGGATGGGCATGGAGAGATCGCGGGGTATAATAACACTAACCGTAATCGTCCTCGTAAACGATCGCGACCTTTGTCCAATTGAGGAAGGCCATGACGTCCTGGTAAGCGGTGTTGAGAAGCGTCTGAGTCGGGTGAAGGTTGATACTGAATTCTTTGGCCTCGTTGTCCAGGTCCAGCCGCGCTTCCAGGTGCGGTATGTCGAGGGCGTCGCAAATGCTGTGTATGTGTTGCCCGAGAATCGGATCCGATGGTCCAAAGACTGCCTGCACGCCGAACTTGACTTGGTGACAAGCTGCAACACGCGAAAGACGTTTTCTTCTACGATTATCATTCCTCATCTGACAATACCAACGGTGACATCGAGTTTGACCTTGAAAGTGGTCTCCAAGGCTGGAACGCCCCCTCGATATCCTGCAACTTTTGTATCAACTTTTTCTACTATCTAGCTTTTCCACGGAGTTAATTTGAAAAATAGATCGGAGCGACGCACTCTGTACGGCTGGAGAGTGGTGGCGGATAATTACGGAGAGTAGAGCTACGCAAACAGACGGATCGAAGTTTATTTGGGTATATTACTCGAAGATTATAAATACACTTATACGGCACGTACAGTCTAGTTTTTCCCCCCGGGGGAAGCCACGATATTCGATCGAACGGTGAACATTAATCCGATTCGCCGAGGGAATTTAATATTCCGTATCGGGAGGGCTTCGCCCTTTTCTCCGGATTTCACCGTGGGCACAGGGCCACGCGGAGGCGAGGGCACCTACCCTCCTCCGAGCGACTCGTTGACGTTTCTTCGTATCGCTCGATCGTCCTCGCGATCGTTACTCGCCCCCCGCCCCGCGAATACCGTTCTCTACGCGACACACGTTTGACCCGGTTGTAATCCACGCGCGGGGTTAACTACCCTCCGCGACTTCGCTCCTACTTACCTGCAGCCTACGCATAACAATGCTCATCCGTGCTTTTTCCTGGCCGAACGAACCGTGCGAATTTCACGCGTGTCACTAACCGCAGTGGACCAAAATCCACAGATAACAGCGTTTTTATAAAAATAAAAAAAAAACCTCAAAAGAGTAAACGGCAAAAGAGCCCCCCTTCTTCATGAATTTTCCAGCTTTCGAAAATATATTTGGATCTTCTCGGTATTCCTTCTTCGTTGCGTGTAACTCGAACGCTTACGAAGAGAAGAAGAAAAAAAATTATTTCCTCAGTGCACCATCGTGCGAATGAGAACTCTGGGTCATGGAAAGCTCGAGTCGAAGTTTCGAGAAACTCGTTAGCAGAGAATCGGCGCGGTTTTGCCAACGCCGAGTCGAATCGTAGCAAGTTGTGGTAATTGACACGTTTTTGTCAGATCCATCGCTTCGCGTCAAAACCAAGTTGACGAAGCGATGTAGCGTAATAACGCGTCGCTGCCTCGAACTGACGCTACTTCGTGTTCGTAACTCTAACTACGATCAGCCGCAGCTTCATCCACGTCCACGAAAACAGTTTCCCATCCGCGCGCTACTTAGCTGTCTCAACGTGCGATCGGTGGCGCAAAAAATGAGATCCGTGGAAAAAAAACAACACGGATACGATAATCTGAGACTCGTTTTGGGAGAACTTGGCCGGTTAGTTCGAGAGCAGAGTGGAAGGGTAGTTAGGTACTCGAGATCCGACGATGTCCGCTGTTTTCGACAGTTCGGGGAAGAACGGAAGAGGGTGGCGGAGGGTGCGCGAGGGAATATGCGACGCGCGATGGTTGCCTCGACGATCCAACGTTATCGTCCGAAATCGATTGATCGCTATCCGACCGAAGAGGTTCGTTTATCATTTACCAGTACCTACCCTTGGTCAGACCGAAACCGCACATTTGTCCCGCCGCGAAACTACCAGCGGACTGAAACGAATCGTTTCTGTCTAAACCTCCTCGTCACATCTGTATACACGTTCGCTAATCAAGCCTCTGGATCGCGATCTCTCGGCTTCGCGGTGAGTCCACGACGAATTTGAACCCAACGTTCCAAGTGGAAACGAAATTTCGGGGTGGAAACGAAATTTCGGGGTGGAAACGAAATTTCGGAGTGGAACACAGAGCGTTCTGAGATAATCGTCAGGATTGAGCGACGATTATTTAGTACCGAGACCCAAGTCTGCGAACTTTGCGCGAGTCCCGGGAAATTTTCAGCGCCGCGATTGTCATTCGGCGAGGTGGCGAATTTGCATGGAAAAATGTAATAATCAAGTTTCGTTTTTTTTACCGATTTTCTGAAAGTTTTAAATGGGATTCAAATTGACTCGAGGGCTCGAGTAGCTACGTCGCTCTCGCTCGACCGTAGCCAGGATGGTATTTTTGATAGATCTCGCGTTACGGAATTGTTCCTCGTGGTCGCGAGGTCACAAACGTTGCTGCGAAACGAATGGGAATAGAAACGCCGTTTGCCTCGGCCAAAGATAAAACTATCATCGCGAGGTCGTTAAGCGGAATGTGGCGTAATTTTCAGTTCAAAGAAAAGGATGTCCGTCGATTCGAGTTGGCAATCACGAAGACGGAGAGTTAAACGCGTTGAAAGGGACGAGTACCAGTGTCCTTTGATGTTCCGAATCTCTTGCGTCGGCCTCTCCCCGTCTTTCCGCGCCCCTCGTTATCATTACTTTTGCTCGATCGTGGTAATTGCACGTCACATCGTTTTGCCCGCCGCTTCGAATCATTCGTAGTATCGAGTCGCGATTTTCGAACGCTTCCAACACCACTCGTTCCAACGATGCTTCCGACTTCCAATCGCAATGCCAAAATTAATATTACGCGATCGGTCGACTCAGCTGAAAACCCGCTGTACAATCATATCCATCCACAAACAACGCCTACTTTTGATCCTCGTCGAGCTACAAAATGTTTCTCATTTCACAGCTGCGAATGATCGACGATGTTTACGCTGACGTAATATTTTTCATCGATCATCACCAATTTCGTGTATTTTTCTACGTAGTTCACGCATCTTTGTATTAACCCACCGAGCAAACGTCTCACTCGCGAAAGACGTTTCCCACTTATTTGTGTAAATAAAAAAAAAACTGGTCTCCCGTTGTCGTTGGAATTTCGGTGAACGGGTACAAAAATGAGTCGGGAGAGGAACATTCGTTTGTTGGTTGACACCGACAAGCGCGAAAATTTATGTCCATTGTACATCACGTTCTTCGTAGTCGAGGAACGTTACTGTAGCACGGTAGTCGGCTATTGGGTCAACGGATCACGTTGGTCACGAATATTTAGAAAGATAGTCGTCGGCAGGTGTCGGGTAATAAATTCGATTCATCGGCACGACTTTGTCATTTACGCAGCAGTTCGCCTGTTGCGAATATATAGACGTGGGAGATAAGCTGATAGGTAAGTATAAATGAACGCCAACGAAGCGGTTGTTTTCAATTTCAACGGCAGTCGCGTTTTCTATCGTAATATCGCAGATCATCGTTTCTATAGAAAGTCTATCTGCGATGCGGATGATACACCTAGCCGTGGCGTTATTGGTGCTCGTTTCGTTCTCCAACGTCTCGAGTACCAACGTGTCGAGTAGCAACGTCTTGGTATGTTATTACGGGAGCTGGGCGATCTATCGATCTGGAAATGCCAGCTTGTCGCCGGATAATATCGAGGCAGATCTTTGCACCCATCACATCTACTCCTTCGTCGGTTTGGACGCGGATACCGGTGCCGTGACGATTTTGGATTCCTGGTCAGACCTCGCCGACGATGGTGGTCGCGGTGAGTCTCGTGGGTCTACCCTCGCGACAGGGAGACTCTGACGCGGTTTTGTCCGTTTCCAGACGGATTCAACAAGTTCTTGGGACTGAGAGATTCCGCGCCGGATAGCAAGTACATGGTAGCGATCGGTGGGTGGACTCAGGGCAGCGCAAGATTCAGCACCGTCGCGGCCAACGCGACCCTGAGAGCAGCATTCGCCGAAAACGCCGTCACTTTCCTGAAGAAGTGGGGCTTCGATGGTCTGGATGTGGATTGGGAATACCCAACGCTCAGGGAAAGTAGGTGCACGCGGGTTACTCGACGGTTCGTTGTTGACGTCTCACCGATTCCCATCGAAATTTCCAGACGCCACCGCCGCGGATTACGACAACTTCCCTGTCTTATTGAAAGAGCTGAAGGAAGCTTTTCGCGAACACGGTCTCCTCTTGACAGTAGCTGTTGCCGCGGCCGAAACGACAGCCAGCGCAGCCTACGACATCCCGCTGATTTCCCAGTGAGTATCGTCTGCGCCACGTTATCCTCAAATCCGTATCTCAAGGTCGTTGGACCGATAACAGCGATGATACCGAGGAGCGCGTTTCGTGGATCTGGTACATTGTCACGTTTTTTCAGGAACGTAGATTACATTCATCTGATGGCGTACGACCTTCACCTAGGTACGGATTCGGCTATCGCGTTTAACGCGCCCGTGTATCCTGCTGACTACGAGAAGAGCAGCGCGGATTTACAATTGAACGTGGTTGGTATATTCGATCGGTATCGACACACCGACGAGACCTACAGAATTCGCGGAAGCTGTGCTTCCGAATTACGTATACTTGTCGTAGTATCGGGAACGCGTTTTAACGCGGAAACTTCGTCGATCGCGAAAGACAGCGGGGCACCACGAAACTCAACGATCGGTAGTTTCTAGGTGAGCCGAAAACTTTGGAGTTTGGCAATAACGAGGGTCGAGAGTCGCGTACTCGCGATAGAATTACCGCCGTGGTTGATCGTTGCGCAACTCGCGAAGCCAAATCTTACCCCGTTGTGGCACGGAATCGGATTAGAACGAATGCCCGTACCGTGGATTTATCGACGGACGACCGGATTCCTCCACGAATTCAGTTTCGTTGACTACGAAACACCGTTTGTTCGCAGAACGCGTGTATCGATTATTGGATAGCTTCTGGGGCGGACCCCGCAAAAATAGTCTTGGGAATGGGAGCGTACGGTCATTCCTTTACTCTGGCGAACACAACCCAGTATCTGCCTGGAAGTCCATCTGCTGGGCCGGGAGAAGCTGGTACCTACACCGCGGAAGCTGGAACCCTGGGTAAGGAAGTCTCGTGGCATCTTATCCCTAAGGATGTACGACGTTCGGGGATGACGAGCCTATCGATGATGCAACTCGTTCGTTTCAGCGTACTACGAAGTATGTATCCGAGAAGTGCAAGAGAACTGGACAACGGGCTGGTCCTGTGATCAGCTGGTACCCTATGCCTACCAGGGTGATCAATGGGTCGGCTACGACAACCCGGCAAGCATCGCCATCAAGATGGATCTTGCCCGCAAATACGGGTTGGCCGGAGGAATGTTTTGGGCCATTGATCTGGACGATTTCTACGGCTTTTGCAGCAACAATACTTATCCTCTGATCAGAGCAGCTCACAACATCCTGTTCCCCTCGCATTAACCGATATGATGCCACATCACGGGTAACAGATCGCTTCTGTTACCGTTTCGCGTCCGAAGATGACATTTCAAGGTCATCGTGAGAGTTAATAGAGTTTAAAACTGGATCCTTCTTCTTGCGTGTCTATATTATCGAATAAATAACTACAGCCTGATTCTACGACCTACTTTCCTGTGAGGCTACTTTCACTCGTCCTCGCGCCCGACCGATAATACAAATTGAGGGCTGAAAATTCGTAGCTTTTGGCTCGAGCTTGGATATTTTTCTGTTTAGTTGGCTGATATCGTACGGGGTACGCGATTGAAACGCTCGTAAGATTCGACACAGCTGCCCACGCTCGCGCGAGCTTTTGTGTGGGAGGTAAAAAAGCTCGGCGGGATCCTCGCGAGAGTACGAAGAGAGAGGGTGGAAAGTTCTGTCAAAGGCCTCTCGGAACGTCAACGACACGTGGCCTAACCTCGAGAAGGACATTGGACTTGATTTTTTCGTCGTAAGTGGTGGAAGTTGAAGGTCGTGGTGGGCCATCGAGAAGAGGGTTATCGTGATTGTTTCGTTGTCGAACTGAACGGAATTGAAATTCGCGAATCGTCAAGCGAGCTAAATATCATAATGGATATCCTCGTGGTACTCGCGCCCGTCCACTCGGTGGAGTTTCGAGCGGTAGGTGAAGAGCGACCCTCGAACACGCCACCACCGCGTCACGCGCTCGTGTCGAGTACCCGCGAGCCATCGACGAGCAAGAGAGCATCCTTGGCCCTGTGCCTTCCGAAGACGCGCGCGTCGTCGTCGCGAGTTCGATCCGACGTTTTTGTTGAGATCGACCGAAAATTTCCGGATTTCAAGGAATCAGGCCTGCGAGCTGCACTCGACGTAAGAGCTTTTTTGATTGTCCTTTCAAAAAAAAGTTGCTCTTTGGCAAGTGACAATTAAACGAGGATTCCGCGAATTGGTTGTCCGACCTTGGCGCCACGCATCGATGGGCGGTGTGATTATTCGGCGAACGGCAAGAAACGAGATACCGCTAGCGAGCTGACACACGTTAGTTCGAAGGTAATTCGCTACGACGACGGAAAGCAGAGATGGCGGTCGATGATAATTAAGGTACCGCCACGCAGCGATACGTAAGGGTTTTCGCGAGAAAGGGGGAGGCTTCGAGAGTCGCGATCGTTCGCCCGATTGTATAATGTTCGCCACGGTCGATCCGAAGGTATTTGTAGGATCGAGGAGAGACTGGAATATGGGAGTAGGAAAACGTCGTTCCCCTCCGTTGCCGTTTCGCGTGCTCGGCGTCCAATTACGCGGAGTGGGCGAAAGATACGAACGAACATGCCTCGAATAGTCGAAAAGTGAAATACCCATCGGCAGAAAGTTGGTTTCCCCCGAATCGGAAAACAATTCTAGTGTGAATTTATAAAGGGTAACTCGCGTTGAGCGGGGACCAGAGGGAGGTTTCTTCGATAAGGCGCCTGGTCGGAGTTTCATCCCTCCTGTCGTCGTGGTAGTTGCGGTTATCCGCGATATCTCGCTTATCCTCTCGCCACGACCTATCGACGAAATCGGGCAAGCGAAGAAAAACGAAACGACGGAGACACGCGGGTACACGGTGTATAGAGGAGAAAGGGGGTGGAAACTGGGGACCGAGAGGTCCGATGGGTTCTATGCTGCGTAACCGTAAAACGTGGCAAACCACCTATCGGCTCCACCGTAGCGTCCACCAACCCCTGTCCCAGCAACGAATAACGTCCTCTTCGTGGAACTGATGGGCCACTCGCCAGCCACAATCACCATTCCCAATGGCTATCAACGATCTCGCGCACCTTTTACACGGGACTCGACCGTATCGCGCGGTGTACACGCTGCAAATTTCTACCTGACCCACGTTCCACCGTCCCCGCGAGTTCCCCATCCCCCAACCTAAATACCGCCACCCGTTTCGCGGAATGCGAGCAACAAAATCCCAGCCACGTTCGAAACCCCACCGATTGACTTTTACGTTTTCCAAATCTGGGTCGCGGAAACGATAAAACGATCAGGAAACATGAACGGATGTAGTCTCGAGTCTCTTCCCCAATGGCGATGGAGCCAAAAACTATGCTATTTTTTCGAAAACATCCGTTTCTGTGGGAACATTCACATTTCGGGTGTAAATAATTGTTACTAGCGACGTGATTGTAACGTGATTGTGAACGGGAAGCCGTACAAGATCGGAAACCACCTGACGTGATTTATTCCGCGAATCAGATGGGAACAGACGTCCGTAGGCCACGTAATGCGAATGGTAACTCGGCGCAGGTCTGGCAGAGACTTCATAACGTATCGGGAGTATTACCAGCTTTCTGCGAGTCCCGAGCATGGCAATATATACCGAAGGCGGGGATTAATTCGTTACGAAAAGAATTCCGGGATCCGTATCCAGTTGTAAGTCCGCAAAGCCTGTTGTATACGTTATATTGACAGAGTTGTCGATATAGGGGTCGCTAATAAAATCGAATAATAGAAAGGAATCCGGAGGCGCGCTACTAGAAAGGAGAAAATCGCCCGATTTATCACTCGCACGTTGTGTGATACGATGCTGACGGGATGCGCGCGGATTATGGTCGTTTTATGGAGAGCGTTGACATTAGATTTTGGTGCAAAAGTGCCTCGCAATTCTGCCGGGTCGAAGGTGCGACCGGTGAGATACGAGCGGAGTTATAAAGCTAGCTGCGAGACATCACCCCTGACGAGGAAAAATGATAGGTCCGAGGGTGGAAATTATTCGCGGAACCCGGAGAACACGACGCGATTACGCGGAGAGTCGTCGCGATATCGGTAGGAGCATCGATCCGGTTGATACGTTCGAACAGCTACATCGGGCGGTAGCAGGACGATGGGTGGAAATCGTACTTTAAATCTCGCCGTGGAGACGCCGAGGATTGCGGAAACGAACGGAATGAAAGAGAATTGCTGAAATAAAGGAAAGACAAGCGGAACGGGAATCGATAGATCCGCCAAGATTCGTACAACGTGATCGTATAGCCGAGCCCGACGAGATGGGACCGAACAGACGCTTCTCGCTCGCACCATACTAGCTCCTCGCGTCTTTACAGCACGGTCACACGCGTGTGTTACGTTTATGTAACGCTTATTTACGATTTACTTAGTTCGTTGAACCGTTCGGCAGAAAGCTGCTGCGGAAGCGTGATAGCATGCTTTGCCAAGAGTGTAGACATACGCGCGTGTTAAACGTGGGTGAACGTTGCGCTGCGTCGTCGAGTGATAAATGCCATCCGATTCGGGTTCACCGATATCGACGGTTGAACTATGATACTTGGTTGTCAGGTATCTGGTTCCATAATTTATCCAAACGCGATATATTCTACGGAGCTTCGTTTCAGACGACTCGTTTTTTTCGGACTATTTTCAATTCCGAGTACTCGCTGACTGTACAGCTGATTTACGTTTTGTGGCACCGATAAGAAATCTTAAACTCAATCTTTCACCAAATTTCATGGTTTTTTCGTTTCTTCTCGTCAACCATAAACTTTACAGCAAGATTATGAAAAATTAAGAATTACAGAAATTCCTTTGTTCGCGTGACTGTTCATTATTCTACGGATTAATCGCTATTGTTAACAGTTTTTCTTGGATACGTTGCAATAGTAGATCCAACAAAAGTACGGAACGAAGTGTCTTTGTCGAGTTTGAAATATCGGATTCGTTGGCTTTGAGTTGTGTGGCTCGATCGGTAATTGTAAGCTTCTTGTTAAACAGCTTACACGACAACCGGAATTCACTCGTGTATCTCTCCAGAGGGCTTTGCCCGTCATTACGACAATTTTCTGGATATTGGTTTAGAAATATTTGTCGACAAGAAGCAGGTTTCCAAAATTTTCAACAACAAATATTCGTGCAACGGTACAGTAACAGCTGGACTTACCCTTTTTTGTGGCGTGGAACGAGTCATCTTTCGGAACGTACTGAATATCGTAGACCAAAGTTGTCCGCGGTAGGATCGTTTTTTCTTTGTTGATTTTGTGAACCGCGTATTTGAACGCGAGCTCCGTGCTGCTATCTTTCTGGTCATGAGTGAATATAGCCCCTGGAAAAAAACAGAACGAATCGCTTTGAGATTGCGTCAATTCGCTGCATCTCGTTCGGTCAACCCCGAGATTATACAAGAGAAGAATCATTCGGTGCCACGCGGAGCTTCGGCAATACTGGTCACAGATTCTCCTCCATTTTCCTTGCAAGAAACACGATGGGTAAATTGATGAGAGTCGTTGGGTCGAAGATGGAGCGTGGATTCGCTTTATAGGTCGATTACGATCGGGGAAATCAAGAGATGGGTACTCGAACTGCGCCGGAGTAAGCGATGCAATCAGGTGGATGAAAGGTGCATTGTATAACAGAGGTTGTACGCCTCTGAGGAAGATTCTCCACGATTTTCCTCGCCCAACTGCATTTACATTTCACGAATTGCCAGTGATTTCTATCCTCGACATTACCATTCTCCGTTCCTTCGCTTATGCCGAGGAATGATCTTTATCGGAGGTGAATGATCCGAAATACCGTTTCTGCCCCCTTCTCTATCTCAGTCCTGTCAAACATCGGCGATTCTATTCATTTGCTATTCACTTTTCCTCGCGTTTTTCGCCGATCCAAAAGTGATTCGCGATTTCTCAGGAAAGAGGAAACCCTTACGCGAATCGATACCTCCAGCTGGGATGCTCACGACACGGTCAAGAGTTGCTGCCGCGGGACGAGTCCTCTAGCCCTAACATCGCGATGCTTTAGCTTTTCATTGAAGAAATAACTTTCCCGCAGTGCCCGAAGCTAATTGCTCTCGCCTTTGCTTTGCGGCAAGTAATCGAGCGTGCTATTACTCCGAGGACCCCGGTTTCATTTACACTACGTCAATACTTCCCCTTCCCCGCGCGAAGTCGAGGCTTCGAGATCCGAAGAAGCTTCAGCGGCGTTGGGGATAGAAGCTTTGGGAAGTTAACACTGGCTTAACCTACAGCCGAGGGGTATTGGCACACTCATAGTAGGCAGAGTTTTATATCCTCCAAGATTTTTCTAGATTGCTTCGCGAGTCATTCGCGAAGGAAGGATCTTTGACGACGAAAAGTCGAAGATAGGTCCACGTTTATCAGCGAAATAGCTTCTCATATTTGCCAGCTCGTAAACCTGATTCCAAGAGCGGGGCTTGATAAAATTGGAGCCACTTTTTTAGGCCTCCGTCAGTTAGGGATGCAGCAGCTCTACTCGCGAAGGATGAACAGGTCTTCGTTGGTAGGTCTCGAATGAACGGGAGTTCAGGATCATTCTGACCTCTGTTGCCCACCTCGTTAGACTCGAATCGTGGATAATTCTCGCGTATCCCAAGGGCTGACCGTCCGATCGGTCGGGTCACACCTTTTGTTCTAACAAGTTTGAAGGTCAGGTAGCTGAGAAGCGTTTCGGTCGACAACGACACCGTCGTTTGGGGGGTGGACAAGAGCTGGAGCAGGAGTAGTCATTTGTAACTATGGCAACGACAGGCCATTTCGACCTGAGAGAGAATCCGTAGGGATTAGATTAATCCTGGTAACGTGTCCTAAACATTAGCCAAGTCGCGGCTCGACGATGCGTTACAAGTGGCGAGTGAGGATCATGGATGCATCGAATGCGAGCGCGCGTCTCGAAAGAAACGGATTAAAAGTTGTGTTCACGAACTAAAACGGTGAGAAAAGCCGAGCCAGACATTTGCCTAGGACGAACTTCTTTCCAAATCCGCAAATGTACGCGATGTGACCAAGAACTTGAGTCTTTCTCAATGATTTCTGACCTCCTCGTGCCACACGGAGGATGAAAGCCCTCCGAGAAAATTCTCGTATCTTTATGCTTTGTAAACTCTTGTTTATCTCTCGACCGGAACACTAGAAGCTTTCGCGCGACAATAAAAATGTCGTCGTCTGCCTCGCGTTCGTATCGTGGCGTCCAAATCGAATCGCGTGTTCTCCGCTCCGTGACTTTTGGGTTGTTCCGAAAATGTTGCTAACAACGTTCGATACTCGCAGCAAATTTCCTAACGGGGATGAACGTGACTGCCCTAACGAATTCGAAGTAACGTTTTCGAGTGTAAAGTCAAATTTCGTTTTCCTTGGGAAAGTTGGAGGAGTTCTTCGTCGTTGATCCAGTCGTACGCGATGGACTTGATAGCTGGAGCTCGTGTTCCATTTTCCTGAGCAGCTCCAAGGAGGCTGAAGCCTGAAGAAAGAGGAAGAGGAAACGGGGTTACAGGTAAATCAGACGTGGAACCTGATTCCCAATCCAGGGAAGAGGCCTCTACAATGGGACATGCATGATCACGTGACTAGTTTTTGGGGAGAACATCGTAGATCAAAAGGCTACGATCGAAAGGGTCAAGCGTTTGGCTAGTTGACGCGAAACGTGCGATGTACACGGTTGGCTGAGTGAGCAAACACTCGTATAGGTTGCCATGACAAAAGGGTGTTTGATTCTATGAAGTTCTGTGGGCTCCACGAACGTTGCACGTTCAGCTTCGAATAACGAGGGTTTGGAACGCCTGTTTCCTTTTGTCTCCGTGTCACCTATCGATTTCTCAAGTGTTTGCGATGCCGATCGCACGCGCTCGCGAGAAGGGATGTCGAAAATCCGGTGGCGCCGAAGCGCGCGGGGGTAAAATGACAAGACGGATGGGAGTGCTATTGTCGTTGGAAAAAATTCCCCGCTGATCTTGGTGCCGCGTAGTCGACGCCTCAGCCACAGTTCCGCACTCTCAAGCCTCCGAGCCGTTGAACTATACCCGACACGAGAGCGTCTCTCCGCGTCTGATCGGACCACCAAAAAAACGTCGCGTCATCGCTCGACGAAAATGGCCGATTCGTCCGCAATTCGTAATAATAATAACAATAATTTTCACCTGACACTGCCGGCGACTTATCCGGCGCTTTTTTTATTTCGTCGTTTCGAAAGCTTTCTCGCTCGGTTCGCGTAATGAAATTTCAAATTGAATGAACTCCGAAAGACTCGAGGGCTCCGAGTCGAGGGGCGAAAAAAGAAAGAAGACAAAAAAATCATCGGGCCTCCAAGATACTGGCGACCATGTTTATCAGGTATTCTACGCCGAATCGACTAGCCTCTGACCCTCGTCACGGTGGATTTGTTCCGTGATTCTACCTCGTTCCCGACGACGTAAATTTCTTTCCAAAGCTTTTCTATCGCGTCGTATTTTTCAAACGCATGGGAAAATCGGCGCTGCGTTGGGAAGAAAACAGAAAATTGCTGCGATTCCGCTTCTAGCGTGCCCAAACTTGAGGGACCAGTACGATGATTATAGTTCAAAAATTTGGAAGTTTTTTAGTCTTTTCAAACTATTTCTTTTGGTCCGCTGCAGCGTGTACGTATATCGGGGCGCGGCGATCCGCAAGCCGTGGCAATAAAATGTTAATACGTGAGGAAAATAGAAACACGATCACTGCTCATGAATAATCATGATCGAATTAAAAAGTTAATTAAACGACGCACTCGCCGCTCCGTACGCGCGGCTCGTTATTAAATTCATCGGAATTACGGGATGCTCGTTAGACCGGACTAAACGTGGGGTCATTTTCAAAATTTCATATCACGGCGACTACCCACAATACAGGCAAACATTTTCGCGATCTCGCGTCCATTCGGAACTCTCGTTAACTCGCAGCTTTTCCGAAATTCCCGTTATTTCGACGTTGTCGAACGTTATCGCTGCAAAGTGGTATTCGGTATTACGTAATATATTCGAGTGTATCGATGATCATCCAGCCGCGGAGATGAAAGGCAGCATCGCGAGAGAGGGACGAGTTAAAAAAGTGCTAACAAGCGACCATCCAGACGACACGGATCGTACAGCTTCGGCGAGACAAAAGAAACGCTGACTTCGAATGACGTGACTAAAATAGCTTTTTCCTGCCCTTTCACCTTTTATCTTTCGACTTTCACCTTCCACCGTCCTCTTCCCGCTATTTTCCTTCGCCCGCCCCGCGTACTCGTATCTCGTTACTCTTTTCATTACGATTCGACGGATCGGACGCGCATCAGAGGATTATTCCCGGCGACGCTTCATCCCCAACGACCACGCGGATAAAGCTGCTACGACCGAAACTCGCGTAGGTCATTGGCTTTCGCTATTAATCGTTCGATTCGCGATATTCGGCGAAAATTCGTCGAAATTAACGATGCCACGAATTTGCGAGTAGCCTGCAGCGTCACCAAATTTCGAGTCGAAAATGCTGTATAATTTCTCACTGGTCGCGCAATTTCAACCGGAATGTAAAAAAGAGTCGAACAGTGGGGAATTAGACGTTTATTAATTAACGAATTAACAAGTTTGGGATACTGTTTTTATTCCGACTAGTTTTCTGCTTTACCGATGGAGCAGAGTAAATTTGGTAACGTCGAAAATCGAGGGAAAGCATTAATCGTTTCGTCTCTCCCTGGTTTATTGTTCAGAGTGCCACTGCATACTAGCCTCTAGAACGCCTCCGAAAAATACGATTACCAATGAATTATTGCTAAAACTCTCTGTATGCTCAAAAATTTCGATACAACGTTTACAATAAAAGGTGGAACTCATATTTTGAAAATTTCCGCCTTTATGCATTTGTCGATACAAGTATGAGACGCTGTCAAGGTCATTCCGACACTCGAATCGGGGGAAATTTAATGTCGGAAGTTGAAGACGTCTCTACATTTTTTTGGCCTGGTTACTCGTTTGAAAAATCATCGCGGTACAGAAAATGAGGTCGAAGTTTTCGTGAAATTCGTGTTCGAGGTTCTTATTTCCTCGTGCAGAAGGAACGAGACCTAATGCGAAGTGGAGAAAAAAATGAGACTTACTACGCAGACGAGCGGAGAGCACGAGAAGGGAATATAATTTTGCAAACTCCGAGTATCCAACTTTTTCATCTCTTTGCTCGAGAACCACGAAAACGGAAATCCGTTTGACGAGGAAACGATCGAGGATATTATTCTCCTTTTTCTAACTGCTGATTCTCTTCGCTTCCCGCTCGTGCAACTAGTTACGGGTTTTTTCGCCCGACGCACGAAGTTGACAGATGTAACGAAGAGGGGAAAAAAGCAGTCGCGTGCAGCGACGTCGTCCTCCGCGATTCCTTTGATAAATTTACGAGCTTTCAAGTTTTTCTGTTCTTTCTCGCAATCGAACTCGACTTCGTCGAATCAGATTGCGATCTACGCGCTCCGTAAGTTCGGTTGCAGTCGATGCGGCACAACGACGGTGCCGGAGAGCGCTTCGTAAATTGCGACTCGTCGCATTTTCATGGTAATTCGTCGCGTACGATGTGACGAGGAAATAACCATGAAACGGAAAATTGAGCGCTGCCTCTTTTTCCCAGCTCGCAGCTCGTCTCCTCGTATTGTCTCGATTTTATGTATGAATGGAAAGAGAGAGAGAGAGAGAGAGTAGCTCATCGATGATACGTCGGCTTCGCATCTCTCAAACTTGGGCTATCCAGCAGCGAGAAGTGTATTGGTCGCTGGCAACAGAGATCGACGCACCTCGGGGTCCGATCAAGTCCCGCGGCTATATTTCGTTGCTCATGAATACGGAACGTGGAATCGAGCGTAAATATTTTTCCTTTTCCGTCTGTTGCCGTTTCGTCATCGGTATTCCGCGAGATACAGAGGTCCAGGCTATTCCATTCGGACTCGAATATCCACAACGCCGCTTTCCAATTTTTTCTCGCTCGGATGCTCCAGCTGCTTCTTCGCGATACGAAGATTTCTCCAAACAAGCTTCACCGAAACGCGTACAAAATTCTTAGCATTAGGTCAAGTATCCAGTCTGGAAGTTTCGGAATTTTGAAAAAACAATTACCGTACAAACAGATAGAAGAAAAAGCTGAGAATTTGACTCTGTGGTACTTTCCCACGGTCCAGGGATAACTGATCGAGCTGATGTGGAAAAATCGCCCGCGGGCGATTAAAATGAATCACCCTGTACGACAAAGAAGCTGAGAAAAACCGAGCTTTTTTTACGCTTTCCAGACCAAACAACTAGCTCGCCAAATTGGGATTTATTTGTACGAATAAGAGCGAGTTTGGCCTGAGGATTTTTCTCGAGCAACGGAAAATCCATTCGAAAATCGAACGACGACAGCAATAAGCATCGTATTTTTATGAGCTTTTTTGCGACACGAGAGGTCAACGGTGAGTCAGGAGTAGGACTTACGACAGGTACGGAGATATAAAGGATCGTAAACTCGGGGGATTCGAGTGCTATCGAGAGCCCGTACGAAGCTCGCCATTTCCGATCGGGCGGGGAACGACTCGGTGATAAAAGTAAGAATCGATCGATGTATATTTTTTACAGCGTTACTTCGTCGCCGACGCGATGTTTTAGCCGAGAATTTGCGTGTCGCGCGAGACACCCGGAGACGCGATTAGCCGTAACCTCGTGACTCCGCCAGCTTCGTATATATCTATAAGGCTATTCGTCGTTCTTTATTACATCCTGTCTCTTGCGAGCGCTCGAGTTTCACGACATATTGCCGTCTGCCGCGGTATTTTACGACCATAATCGAAAACGCAAGTACATAGGCGACTCCCCGTACAATATTATCGGTATAACGATGAAAATTCGAGACCTCCTTTGTGCCGAAGACAACAAACCGCTGGCATCGAGAGACCGTTCATTTTTTTCTTCAATTTCCGACCACGTTTCGGTGCTCGGCGATGCGAAACTAACGCGACCTACGCCTGTACACGCAACAGCTTTGAGTGAAAAGGAAATCGAAGAGGAGGATGCGTTTTCGCTCCCATCCGTTCTAAAAAGTTCATCTATCCTTTTTTCACTCAACAATGTGAAGTTCACTCTAAAAGACGGTGTTTCGAGTCTTTCCTTTTCTACGTATCTACTCGGAACGTAAACGCGTATACGAATAAATGTATCTACGCATATACCCGTTCAAATTTCGTTTAAACATACATATGTACATTGATCTTTGCAGCTTTAGTAGTCATAGCCTTTTATGGTCTGTTAGACTTTTCAAGGCCAGAATCTCGTGAACAAAATATTCAATTCTGAGGTCACATGAATCGTATCATTCTACAGTTTTGTTTAATGCTATAAAAGCACTAACGAAAAATCTAAAAACTGGGGGAGTTTTGTAGCTTTTCTCTGGAAAAATGAAGGGGAAGGCTATTTTGTTGGGTTAATAGTAAGGGCACCTTTTTTTCCTTTTCGTGGGCCTGTGGTGTACAGGCTTGGGAAGGTTTTCTGAAACAAAACCCGGTGGAGTGACAGTGGTGTGGTGGTGACATCTTCGTTCACGCGCACGTGCATTGCGGATGTAGGATCCACGAGCGGGGCGGGCGAAGCGGAGGGTCGTAACGCGATTACACTTTGAGGCTTCCCTCGTACCTGGACCCACCCGATGAATGTACGACTATATCGACTCGTTCCGGCTAAATATTTCACGCGATTCACTCTCGCGACGTAGCTTCGACACGATGCGGTGCCAAGTTTCACTCCCAATCAGTCCGATCGCACGTACTACGTACGTACCGTCGGGCTGTACGCATCGCTACACACGTGCAGAGAGGACCGACGTGCTCGAAGCCAATATCGAGCCCCGTGTATATAGCATTAGTTCGTGCCAACGATCCGATATACGACCCTGGCACGGGCTACGATGCAGCATGAACGTATAATTATATTGTCCACGATCGCGCAACTACCTCCAAATTTTCCGAATCCCCAGAGCCCAAGTGCCCAAGTTTCAGATATTCGATCTGGCTTACAGTTTCGCAAGCTCTCGAGTGTCCTACCGGCGCAGATGGAAAAGTTGACGAATGGGGATTAAAATCGGTTGGTCGTGTCGCCAAGCTCCAGGATATTTCCGTCGTCGATTGAGAAAGCTTTTCCAGCCGAATATCATCGCGATTGAAATATTGTTTCGCGCGACTCGATATCGTCAGTGAAATACCCTCACACTCGACTATTGCAGCTATTGCCAAAAAAATCGTTACACCACGGAATTCGCGTAGCTAATATCGATCGCTCCGTTTTTCATTCCGAACGCCGCGTGGTAATAACAAAGTTGTAATCACAACGAACGAAATCAATTTACAATCAACGCTAGCGAAAAAGCGAAAAAGCAAAAAAGCTTTCCGATTGTACCGACGCAGCTGAAAATAAATCTGTTAGAGGTGTAGAGCAAAAAAAAATCGAATAAAATTCTCACCAGGGCAAAAAGCACGCCATTCCCAAGCGCTTCGCGTTGGTATCGTTGGAGAGTCGCCAGGATATTCAGACCATTGAGGCTCGCGCTGGTGTATAACAACCCACCTACACTCACCCTGCGGCTACTTGATCCGTGCGTGTTTCTATTCACGACCTATGGTACATTTTCCCATGTAATATACGACGGACCTTTATGTACCGCGTTATACGCTACCCACACGCAGGTTCTACGCGATGCCACAGACGCGATACGCGCGGTGCGTATACGCCGTTCACAGACTAGGTACGCGTCAATGACGATTAATTATCCTCGAATAGAGTTGACTATCTACTATAATGCACCGATATAATGCTCCTCTTAGTATCAATAGCGCTTACAGCCTTTACAGATCTGTACGGAAGCAAGTGAACGGAATTGGAATACATTCCAAAGGTGTTGGGAAAAAAAGGTGTTGGGATGCGGGATTTTTCACGATGCTCCACAGCATCGAGACTGGATTCGATGGAAACGACGGATTAGGGTTATCGACTCGATGGAAACGAGAGAGCGACCAATCATTGTTGCAAGTTTCAACGCGAAGTTTCGTAAGGGGTTCAATTTAGGTTGGCCCTCGCCGAGCCGAGGCACAGCGCGGTGATACAGGGTCGGCGGCGCCGAATTATGGGCCGTGACCTGACAACGGACAGATATATACGACGGCGAAAGAATCCTCGTTCCCGAAGTTGCACAAACTTCCAAACTCGATACGTATCCGAAATCCTCGATCCTCGCTCGCCTGATCACGTTTGACCCCGCGTATCGCGAACCTTGTTATATCACGATCCTAACGGATTTCGATTATAATAATTATCATAGAATTTGCGGAAGCGATACGATGCTCGTATCGCGATCGATACTCGAATAAATCGCGGCACCGTTGCCAGGCCGTTGGGGATACGTAGATGGTTTTGCAGTACCAAGCAGAGAGTTCACAGCATCATCGTCGATGTACAATGTCTCGAGAGACTCGCGCTAATAGCGTTGACTCGGTTTCATGTGAATTTTTTAGACGCGATGTCGTCTGCATCGAGCGAGGTACGCGTAGCGATATCGAGAGAGCTCATCATTAGCGAAGTACGCCTAGGTGCGCTATCTACAGACTTCAAAGAGCCGCCGCACCGGAATTAATACGGTTCAACGCACGTTTGTCTCCCGTATTCGAAGATCTTCGGATATTGGCTATCGCAATTATCTCGCGCGTCGTCTCCGTTGTTTTTCCTCCCCGACATCGATGAGCCGATTGATCGGTGAATTTCTTCGATCAACTCTCATTCCCCCGATCGGATGAGCACGATGCCTCGGCTTATCTTCGTCGTCCCGGATTTCCCCCGCCTTCCCGATCAAATTGTACCATGCTTGACGAAAATGAAAACTGGGGGAACCGCGAGTATATAATTTTCCGTTACCATTCGCAGAAAATAGTCTCTCGCGAAACGAGAGATAAATGAGAGATTTCAAATTCAGCAGCTGAGTTGTTTGCAGTTACTCTCCGCCTCGAGTGGCCGTCACGTTTTGGTTTCTCCGCCGCTTATTTACAGAAACCGTCGCGTGGTCAGGATCGAATATGATCGATGAACCCACAAGCGAATGCCACCTCTATTGATACGTCAATCAGAAATCTGCGTGTATTGTCGAAGCTCCTTCAAATGTGAAGTCACCTCGTAGTTTTTTATCAGGAAATTGACGTAAGGATAGGGGGTTCGGATTCCTTAGTAAAACAAAATGATTTGAGTTGAGCCAGTATAAATGTCTGTTTATTGGCTCGTGTGGGAAAAGCCCTCCGGCATAAAAACCCACGATGATGGACAAGTGTAATTCGTACGATGTTATACTTATGCGAGTTGACTCTATTGAGTTGGGGAGAGGGCAATGGGCCCTGTCCTTTTGTCGAGCGGTGGCCAATTATATGTTATAATTGTGCCACATGATGTTGGGGAGAGGGCCCATGGGCCCTCTCCTTTTATTGAGCGGTGGCCAATTATATGTTATAATTGTGCCACATGATGTTGGGGAGAGGGCAATGGGCCCTCTCCTTTTATTGAGCGGTGGCCAATTATATGTTATAATTGTGCCACCGCTCAATAAAAGGAGAGGGCCCATTGCCCTCTCCCCAACATCAGCTGGCATAATTATAACATATAATTGGCCACCGCTCAATAAAAGGAGAGGGCC